>DF360807.1:32619-44419 GCA_000787875.1 Solanum virginianum | reverse complement strand
AAGGATGCCGGCTCACTTATCCTACACTTATGCTTTGTGCCGGACACTTTCGGGATTTGAACTTTCTGGTGTGATGTTGTGGTATGGTGTGATTTTGGAGGTCACCATCGTTCCTGTACGGTATGCATTTATTTGATATTTTGAAAACCTGAAGGAATTATTTTCTGATGTTTGCATATGAGTTTGACTTCTATACCTCTGTTGGTCTATCACGCTTATTTATACTTGTGCTATCTACTTTATATATTCGGTACGTACTTCGTACTGACCCCCTTCCTTCGGGGGCTGCGTTTCATGCCTGCAGGTGCAGACGCTCAGAGTAGCGGGCCACCAGCTTAGGACCCCAGTTTGCAGTTTGAATATCTTCCTTGCTTTGGTGCCATTTTTTGTATACATGCTACTTTATTTCCTTGTATCATACTCATTTGTGGGTACGATGGGGTCCTGTCCCGTCTTATTGTTTGGTCTGTTTGTATAGAGGTTTGTGGACTCCTATAAATTGTTTGATATTTCAGTCAGTCTGTATATTATGTACGTATGCTGGGTATGTGGGCTATGTCAGTCAGTTTGGTTATTATGTATGTATGTTGTGTTTGTTGGGCGGTTTAACTGTAGCGGTGACCTTGTCGGCCTGCCTATATATGGATATGTATGTTTGTATGTTTGTACTGTTTGCTGGGATCTTCTGTATGTAGGTGGGTAGTCAGTAAAATAGAGGAAACTCTTCCGAAATTTTTGTAAATGAAATAGTGATTATAATCTGATTCTGGTTTAGTAATGCGTTGTTCAGAGGTGCCTCTGCCGAAATTTCTGTAAATGGAATAGTGATTACAATCTGAGTCTGGCCTAGTAATATTGTCCGGGTGCCCTAATTGGGTACCAGTCACGGCCCATCGGTTGGGTGGTGATATCTTCAATGATCATATTGTCTTTTGATTTCACGTGTTAATTTGATGAACTTCTTTTTAATTATAATTTAAAATAATAAACAGATATATAACTAAAATATTATTTAAATCATTTAAATGGTATCATTTTTAAAAAAATATTGTTTTTAAATAAAACTTTCATGTCAATAAATATTATTAAAAATTTAAAATAAACTAATTGAATGACTTTGTGAGTAAAACATCTACAGTTGGGTGACTTTTTGTGAAAAGAGTTCATAGTTGAATGACTTTTGAATTAAAAATCAAAGTTGAATGACTTTCTATGATAAACCCATAGTTGAGTGACTTTTGAATGAAAAATCAAAGTTTGGTGACTTTCTACGAAAAAAGCCTATAGTTGAGTGATTTTTATGAAAAGAGTCCATAGTTGAGTGATTTTTGAATTAAAAATCAATATTTAGTAACTTTCTATGAAAAGAGCATGGTTGAATGACCGTATGAGATATTATCTCCTTAAATATGACATATGAAAAGTTAGAATTAAAGAGTTACCAAAAAATAAAGAGACATAGTTTTTTGAATTGACTAAAATATATAGTAACACAAATTAATTGAAAATGGAGGGATTAATTGATATCGTCTGTATCTAGTAAGTAATAAAGATTAAACTATTTTGAAATACAAATTGGTAGATTATCAATATCTTTCTTAATTACATTTTTCTAGAATATTGACTACACTAGTTATTGATTTGCACAAAAGTAGATTTTTGAAATATAATATTCCTATCACTATGCAATTAATTGGCCAAATTTTATCCTTCATTTATTATAAAGAGGTAGAAACAAAAGACAGAAACCAAAGGAAGAGATTAATAATTCAACAGCTCCTTTTTTAAAAAAAAAAATCTCAAAATATTCCTAAGCTAAGTGATGGGTTCTAAGGAAACTGATAATGTAGATGTTCCTTTGTCCTATGTTGGCCTCAAAATTCTTTTGGTTGATCAGGATGCAACTTGTTTATCAAATATGACAACAATCCTTGACGAACATTCTTTCAAAGGTACATTTATATTATATCTCTTTATTTTCTCTCACATATGTTGAACATTTTTCTCTATTTTTTTGTTGAATCTTCTTGGTAAAATTTATACATATAATCTATAGTTAAAGAAGTGAGTTTCTGTAAAATTAATAATTGATATTTGTTTTGTTATGATATATAAAATTTGTAATTAAATTCAAATTTATTTGGAGTAGATTTAAGTGTGGAAATTCATAGAAGAAAGTTATTTTATTTTATTGACAAAAACATCAGATGCAAATGACCAAAACTTTTAGTCAATTTTAACATGTTTTCAACTTTTAGTCAAATGCATAGGTATAAATTAAAAAATTACAATAATGTGAATAAGTTTGTTCAGACTATTGTTGTTTGAACAAAATTGATGGTTGGAATTGTTATTTATGATGCTTGAGAACATAAGAACATAACAAATGGATCTAACATACATAGCTAAATTGTCGTCAAATTATCTACATAGTAGATGTTTCAGAACCTATGTTTTTTCTAAATTTTTAATTTGAACTATCTACCATGAGCACTTTACATTTGTTTAATTCTCAATTAGAGCAAATTATAGTATAAAAACCTAAAGAAAATTATAGTCATGTGTATAAAGGCATGAGTAGCTCGACAATGTTAGAAAAAAGGCAATAGGTCCCTAAATTTGAGTGGCCTCAATTTTTATTTTAGTAATACTAGGTTATAGATTCTTTTTTTAAAAAAAATACTAACAAAGTATTATTTATAGAAAAGATTATTTATTTCATACAAAAAGAAAAATTATTATAATAAGTTTGGCACATTTGGAGTATGATTATATGATCATTTGAAAATAATTACTGAATGAAATCAATTGTGACTTTTTTTAAAACAATTCTGCATCTCAAAGAGATAGAAGAATAAAATTCATAAAAGAATATATTAATTTATTTTTTTGAAGTTTAAGGCTTCCATTCGATTTTTGCCTTAGATCACTAATGTGCTTGAGCTGCCCCTGGTAAAAAGTTATCGATATATTCAATCTTATGAAAATATATTCATTTAATTGTCAAATTTATTAACACACTAATTGAGTTGTATTTTAAATGGAAAAGAATCTTTTGGATTCTTAGGCAACAAGATTAAATTAATTAACTCATCCAAGACTTGGATGATATTAGTAACCTAGTATCAATCAAATATCCCTATTTATGTTTCTAATGTAATATTATTAGTCATCTCATACTACCTTAATGAAAATGTGCCACAACATATGTAACTTCATTGTGATATTTTTTGAGTTTGATTTTTGTTCATAGTTACTGCAATCAAACAAACAACAGTAGCTCTGTCTATTCTCTGAAATCATATCGACCAATTCGACTTGGTTATGGTGAATGCTAACATGCTTGAAATGAACTACCTTGACTTCATAAAGTCCACTCAACTCATCAAAGACAAACCTATCATTTGTAAGACTATTTTCTCAAAATCTTAATAATTGTATGTGGTTTAGTGTGTACTATTCAATAATTCAAAAGTGTATTTAAACTTGTTTATGTCACTTGTCATTATTGAACTTTTTCTTCTTTAACAATAATGTTAAAAAAATTGATTTCTAAACACATTACTGTTACATGTAGTTTATATATGTATATAAATATTGGTTTTTTGGTCAAATCTATATTTATTTATGTTCCTTAGAGAAGTAACAACAACAACAATAATACCCAGTGGAATCCCACAAGTGGGGTTTGGGGGAGGGTAGAATGTATACAGGCCTTATCACTACCTCATAGAGGTAAAAAGACTATTTCCTGGGAACCCTCGTCTCAAAAACCCATAAGCAGAATATGTTCCTTAGAGAAGTGGTGTATATATTTATGAACATCTAACTTCTCTCGACAATTTTGGATTCCTCATTATATGTTTGGTTTTGATTTTTCAATTGTTGGTTTAGTGATGTCTGAGGAGGTGACAATGGAAATGGTATTAGAAGCAAAAGCACAAGGGGCATTACAAGTTTGGAGGAAGTCGTCCATTTCATCGATAAAATTCAAGAATGTATGACAGCATGTGAATTGGCACAAGAAGGAGGCAAATGGAAAATTTTAAGACAATAAGGGTAATCAAGTTGAAGTAATGCAGAGCCCATCTTGTGCTAAGAAACTGAAAGATAGAAAGGGAAAAGGCAAAGAAAATTGCTCAGAGATTTATCAAAATCAAGTGGCAGGTTCTAAGAGAATGAGAAACACTAATGAGGAAGCACGATTTAAAAGATGTGGTACTTCAGAAAAGGAAATAACCATAGAAAGACCATAAAAGAAAAGATGACACCTACGATGGACACCAGATCTTGATAAGAAGCTGGACAAAGTTGTTCACGAGTTAGGAGAAAAAGGTAAGTATTTAAAGATTTAGTTTATGTTCCATAACAAAAAAGTAGAAAACAAAATTGGTTAGGAAAAATTTTAAGTAGACATTCTGAATGTTCACAAATTTACTATCGAATTCTCATTATTTGTCTTACCATGTCTATTTAGCCCCTACTAAACAGATTCTAGAAAAGATGTATGTGCCAGATATGACTACAAAACAGCTCACGTACCATCTAAAGGTATCCAAGAACAAAAAAAATTAGATTAAATATCCTAGTTATGACATTTATAATTCACCATTTTGTCAAATTTTTCTAAAATTGTTTCATCTTTGTGATCTTTATGCAGAAAATCAAGTCCCAAAAACAACAAGCTCCAAACGTTCAAGTAGCTGTTTCAACAAACTTCAACGAGGGAATTCCTTTCGAAGTGTTGAATGCAAGTGAATTCTATACGAATTTTAATGAACCATACCAAGGAGCTTACATACCTCAACCACCTGATGTTCCTTTGGTAGCTTCACAGAGAGCAGACATACCTCAACCACCTAATGTTCCTTTGGTAGCTCCACAGAGAGCCAACATACCTCAACCAGCTGATGTTCCTTTGGTAGCTTCACAGAGAGCTGACATACCTCAACCACCTAATGTTCCTTTGGTAGCTTTATAGAGAGCCAACATACCTCAACCACCGGATGTTCCTTTGGTAGCTTCACAGAGTTTGAACTGGTGGAATGAATAGGATGTGTTTCTAGAATTTGATGATTTTGAGCCGAAATAATACTAGAAAATCAGATTGTTAGATCATACAACTGGTAAATTATATTATGTTCCTATTTTTGGAATCTCAACCCAAGACATGTCCCTGCAAGATTAGTTTGAAACAAAAGGTAGTGATTCCTATGCTTAAGATTTATTATGAAATTTAATAATATTTATATTTTGCCGGTTAAAGCTAGTATCCCATGTATATATTGCACTTCTAGAGAAATTCAAGGCTTTTATATATTAAGATTCTTAATTACATTGGTTAGTTTTTATTGATCTATCGTGATTGGTCTGTGTAGAAATAAAATAATCTTTGTCTTTTTTTTTTGGTACATGTAAAGATCGAATGAATCTTTTCTTATCATATTATGTTTTTGTCTCACACCCCGAGCCTACACCCTAGACGTGGCCGGCACTCGAAAACCATTTCTGGTCCCGAGTGAACCACTTGTCCTGGGTACTTACTTAGCGGAAGACTTAATATTAGTGGAGAAGCAATATAAAAGCAATAACTAAGCAAAAGTGTTCTGTATAACTAAATATATAAGCTCTTAAACAATATTTGAATAAACTAAAAACTGAAATGCTAATACATGGTCTATGGAACCTCTACTACAAATGTCTGAAACAACTACTAAGACAGGCTCCAAGTAGCCAGAACTGCAAGTAAATACTAAAACAAAATAGCATGGACATAGGAGTCTCGGACTGAGAAGATGCCTCACCAATAATTGATAGTTGTCATGTTCTCAACTGAGCGGCTGCAGAGGAACTCTATCACCTGCGTCTGCATCATAAAATGATGCAGGTCCTAAGGACGCCAGTACGTGGAATGTATGGTATGTAAGATGACCAAAACATTTAATAGGGATATCATAATGCATCTCAAAAGACATAAGCATAATACACAAGGGAAATAGTAATGATCATAAGAATTGTATGCTGAAAATAATAAGCTAAAACTGACAAGTAAAACTTAGTTTCATAACTTGGGGAGTTTCTCTAATCGACAACCACCACTATGAGCTTCGTGGTGATATATCGTCTTGCCCACGCGGTGGACAGACTCATCTCGTACTTTACCGAGGTAAGGGACGAATAACTAGGGGAGTGGATCCATCCTAAAATTGGGCCATCTCAGTGGCTAATGAGGAAGGTACTATAGTACAATCCTATCCTATGTTGGCTACATAGTTTATGAGTTTGAGTAAATTATTCTACTCTTTTATGAGTTTGAGTAATTTATTCTACTCTTACCCATATCGATGCTCAAAACTACTCCCAAAATACTTTCTATAGCTCATACTTAATAGATCATAAATTCTTGAAATTTGGCTTTGTTGGGGACTTAGCCCAGCTTACTACTTAGCTTTCTAAACTGAAATCTTTAACATTGCTGAACTAGTATCTTTCATGTACTTTCAAACATACTAGATTTCTAAACTAAAGTACCAAGAAACCTTCAAGAAAACCATTCTTTAATATATAATGTATTCAGCTAAAATGCATGAATGATTCAAAACAAGGACTCTTTAACTTGTCTTAAACTATAAGCTTCTTCTGTGTTCAAGAAAACCCATGTGAAATTCACAAGAAATCTTCTATAACATTAAATCTTGAAATAATAATTCAAATAACAATTAAAGAATCAAAAATCATCAATCTTTATCAAGAATCTATGCATATGTAAGTAAAATCACTAAGTTTACAAGATTTACATGAATGTAATCTAAATCAAGAGTTCAACCTACTTCTGGGATGAAAACTAAATTCATACGTTCTAAAATATTCTAAAATAATAATTTTAGAGTGGCCTTACATACCTTGGGAGGAATTTCTCGAAGAGATGGAGAAATCCTTAAGCCCTACTATCGTTTCTTGAATTCTTAAGCGAAAGTTCTTGAAAGGGTTTGCTTGTTTTTAGAGAATGGGTGAAGAAAATCACGTTTTAGGGACTAAATACGACTTAAAATGGACTAGTTTAGGATATGGGGTGTGGGAAAGGTTGAAATTACCCCTCCCTATTAAAAGAACAAAACTACTCCAGAAATACACTAGTGCGCAACGCGCACTAGTGTTATTTCTCACTTTTTCATAAACTCTCACTTTTCGTCGAAATTCAGAAAAACAACAAAGTGTGGTTCTGCATCTACTCCGCATCGCGGAAACCCCACTGTTTTGAGCTTTGTTGAAGAAAAATAATTTGCATTTTTGAGTTTTTGTCGAGTCAAGACCATTTTCTGACTCAATTTTTTGCACTGATCGCAAATCCAATATCATATTTTTTATCGAATAATTTGACTCGATTACGTAAAAATCGAGTCGAGATCATTTTCTGACTCAATTTTTTGCACTGATCGCAAATCCAGTCTCGAATTTGCAAATGGAGCAAGGAAAGGCACGTTACGCATAAGGTCAATTCTAGGGGTATTTTTGTTATTTCATGAGGTATTAGAATATCTATCCTTTGGGATCATTCGTCCTCGAATGATAACGAACTAGTTCAAAACACAAGATTTCCTAACTTAATAAACATGAATATTCAAGGTGAGAATACGAAAGTTTACCTTCAAGATCCTTATTTAGGCCAATGAACAAGTGTGGATACTTAGCCTTCATATCTTCCTAGGCCTCCTATGTGGCTTCCTCCACGAATTGGTTCCTCCACAGAACCTTCACCAAAGCAATCTCCTTGGTCCTCAATTTATGAACTTGTCGGTCTAATATCTGCACCGAAATCTATTCATAAAACAAGTTGTCCCTAATTCCAACACTTTCAACCAGGACAACTAGAGAGGGATCTCCCAAGCACTTCTTAAGCATGGAGATATGAAATACCGAATGTATACACTCAACTCTATGGGTAAATCTAGCTCATAAGTAACACTGCCCACTCTTCTTAGAATCTGATATGGCCTAATATATCGTGGGCTGAGTTTCCCCTTCTTCCCGAATCTCATAACTCCCTTCAATAGAGATACCTTCAAGTACAGCCAATCACCTATCTCAAACTCCAAATCTCTTCTTCTAACATTTGCGTAAGACTTTTATCTGCTCTAAGCTATCTTGAGCCTCTCCTGAATAACCTTCACTTTTTCCATAGCCTGATGGACTAGATCAGATCCTATCAGCCTTGCCTCTCCTACTTCAAACCACCCTATAGGTGCTCTACACCTTCTCCTATAAAGAGCCTCATATGGTGCCATCTGTATGCTGGCCTGAAAACTATTATTATAAGAGAACTCAATCAAGGGCAAGGTTTATATCTTTCATTCTGCTTGCCTATCTATCTGTGGATGGAAAGTTGTGCTAAGACTCACCTTTGTACGAAGCCCTTTCTGAAAGGACTTTCAAAACTATGCTACAAACTAGGCTCCTCTATTTAAAATAATGGATATAGGGACCCTGTGTAGCCTAACAATCTCCTTAAGATGGAGTCTGGCATAGTCCTCAGCTGTATCAGTCGTTTTGACTGGTAGAAAGTGAGCTGACTTGGTCATCCTGTCTACTATGACCCATATCGAGTCGTGCTATCTACGAGATCGAGGTAAGCCTGTCACGAACTCTATATTAATTATCTTCCATTTCTATTCTAGAATCTCTATGTTATAGGCTACACCTCAAGGCCTTTGGTGCTCAACCTTAACTTGCTGGCAGTTTGGGCATCTAGACACAAACTCTGCAATGTCTTTCTTCATACACACCACCAATAGAATTCTCGCAAATCTCTATACATCTTTGTTGCACCAAGGTGGATAGAGTATCTGGCATTATGAGCCTCAGCCAAGATCCTATCTCTAAGACTATCAACATTTGGCACACACAACCTACCTTGGTATCTTAGGACACCATCTCCCCTTTTTGAGAACACTAATACTTTCTGCTTCTGAATATCTTCCTTCAATTAGAGGACCCGTCTTTCTTTTCTTTCACTTCTACCACCAGAGATGACTCTGACCCATTTCTGAGAATGGCTCCACCTTCATCAGAATCTTTAATCCGCACTCCCTAACGGGCTAGTCTGTGAACCTCCTTAGCTAACTATTTCTTTTCATCCTCAACATGGGTTGTGCTCCCTATGGTCACCCTGCTAAGAGCATCAGTAACCACATTAGCTTTACCTGGATGATAGAGAATACTCATATCATAGTCTTTCAGCAACTCCAACCATCTCTTCTGTCTTAAATTTAGCTCCTTCTGGCCAAACACATACTGCAAACACTAGTGCGCAACGCGCACTAGTGTTATTTCTCACTTTTTCATAAACTCTCACTTTTCGTCGAAATTCAGAAAAACAACAAAGTGTGGTTCTGCATCTACTCCGCCTCTTGTGGTCAGTGAATGCATTCACGTGCCCACCATATAGATAGTGCCTCTAGATCTTCAGAGCAAACACCACCATAGCAAGCTCAAGATCATGAGTTGGGTAATTTTTTTCATGAATCTTAAGCTGCCTGGAGGCATATGCTATCACCCTGCCTCTCTATATTAATACACAACCCAAGCCAACTCTGGAAGCATCATAATATACTATAAAATCATCAACTCCATCTATTAAGAATAAGATTGGGGCTGTGGTCAGCCTAGTCTTCAACTCTTGGAAACTCTTCTCGCAAGCTTCTGACCATTCGACCTTAGTCTTCTTCTGAGTCAGCTTGGTTAAGGGAGCTGAAATAGAAGAAAATCCCTCTACAAATTATTTGTAGTACCTCGTCAAGCCTAAGAAACTCCTTATATCAGTGGGAGTTGTGGGCCTTGGCCAATTCTTCACTGCCTCAATCTTTTGGGAATCAACCTGGATACCCTCACCGAATACAATATGCCCTAGAAATGCCACAGACTCCAACCAGAACTCACTTAGAAAATTTAGCATATAGTTGTTGATCCTTAAGGGTTTGAAGGATGACTCTAAGATAGTCTAGATACTCCTTTTTCTTATGGGAGTAGATCAGGATATCATCTATGAACACAGTAACGAACATATCTAGGTATGACATCAACACCCTATTCATAAGATCCATGAAAGCTACTGGGGCATTTGTTAGCCCAAAGGACATGACCAAAAACTCATAATGTCCATATCAGGTTCTGAAAGTTGTCTTAGGAATGTCTTTCTCTCTAACTTTAAGCTAATGATACGCAAATCTAAGATCTATCTTGGAAAAATAGCTAGCACCCTAAAGTTGATCGAATAAGTCATTAATTCTAGGAAGAGGATACTTGTTCTTAATAGTGCCCTTGTTCAACTGACAGTAATCTGTGCATATCCAAAGAGAACCATCCTTTTTACGCACGAAAAGAACTGGAGCACCCCTTGGTGAGATGATTGGTCTAATGAAACCCTTGTCTAAGAGATCTTTCAACTGCAACTTTAACTCTTTTAGCTCTAAATGAGCTATTCAGTATGGAGGAATAGATATGGGCTGAGTATCTGGAAGATTGTCTATCCTAAAGTTTATCTCTCTATAAGGAGTGATTCCAGGAAGATCTTTAGGAAAAACTTCTGGGAGCTCATTCACAACTGGAACAGATTGAAGAGATAGTACCTCAGCACGAGAATCTTGAACTCTGACTAGGTAGTATATACACCTCTTCGAGATTAACTTTCTGGCTTTGTGATAGGATACAAACTACCCTTAGGAAAAACTGAGCTACCCCTCCACTCTAAGACTGGTTCGTTAGGAAACTAAAACTTGAATAGGTCTAATAATGCATAGACATCATGAATAAAGATTTTAAGCATACCCATAACAACATCTGGTGAATTCTCCTGCTCTTGTCTAGTGCCCATGGCATACAAGCGGTTTGTGCCCCCGCTTGTCCCTGTTGTAGTACCCCTGTGAGGTGTCTTACCCTGTGGTGCTGAAGAGTGTGTTTATGACCTGGTGTCTCTCATATTCTGCTTCCGCGTAGGATAATTCTTCAAGAAATGCCCTACTTGACCACATTTGAAACAACCATTTGCGCCCATAAGGCACTCTCTGGGATGAGATCTACCACACTTACCACAGGTAGGATAGTGGTTTGATCCTGAAGCTACTCAACCTTGTCACTGGCTACCCGAAAACCTGTGATGCAGTAATCCCTGCTCAATTCTGATCCTCAGTGCTGGTGCACTAGCAGATGAAGGTGTTAGTCCAACTGTCTTAGATTGGAAAGATGAGTGACATCCACCTCTAGTTTTTCTCTTCCCTGACTCCTGACCTGATGTCTTGGTCCTCTTACTCCTGAACTTCTTCCTATCCTGCATTTTCTCCTCCTCTACCTACTACACATACATTATCAAATGGGCTATATCCATATCCTAATCAACATCGCGTTCTTGCCCTCTCTCTTAGTTATTCGAGAGAGCCCAAACATGAAGAGATCCATCCTAGTACGCATATATGTCACCATAGCTAGAGCGTAATGAGACAACTGAATAAACTTGAGGCTGTACTCCCGTACCCTTGTATTCTCCTACTTCAAGTTCATAAATTCTCTTACCTTAGCCTACCTCATCTCTCTGGGAAAATATTGTCCCAAGAAGGCCTCCTCAAACACTGCCCAAGTAACTGCTGACGCCCCATCTGCCTTAATCCCTTTCCACTGGTCAAACCAGAGTCTAGCTATCCCCTTAAGCTAATAGGCAGCCAACTCAACCCGCTCAGTATTAGCTATATGCATCATCTGAAACACCTTCTGAAGCTCCTAAATAAAATTCTTAGGATCTTTTTTCATA
>DF360807.1:19046-32562 GCA_000787875.1 Solanum virginianum | reverse complement strand
TAGGATCTTTTTTCATATCAGACCCTGAGAACTCTAGTGGGTTCATTCTCAGAAACACTCTAACTCTGGCGGTGCCTGCCCCATAATTCCTACTATCTTCCAGGCCACCTCCCTGAGTAGAGACTGCCTGAGCCAAGGTCTGAATAGCCTGGTGAAGCTTAACATTAGTAATATTAGCTTGTTGTGGCTGCTTCACAGGCACAATAGGGCCTCTAGGTTCCTCCAGAATTTAGCCAGGCTTGTTTATGTTCCTTCTGGCTGAGCTTCCTCTGCCCCTGACTGGTCCATTAGCTTTACGAGGAGGCATGATTTGAAAAACACCACGCGAATGCACGAGTTAGAAGGGACTTCACAGAGATATACTCTGAAGCATGAGATAAGGAATACAAGCAATGATGACACTTCCTAAAATCTCGTAACCTCCCTATTATAGATGTAGTGCGAAGTCTATGCTCTAATACCAAGCTTGTTACGCCCCGAGCCTACACCTTGGACATGGCTGGCACTCAGAAACCATTTCTGTCCTGAGAAAACCACTTGGCCTGGCTGCTTACTCAGCCGAAGACTTAATAATAGTGGAGAAGCTATATAAAAGTGACCACTAAGAAAAAGTGTTCTGCATAACTGAATATATAAGCTCTTAAGCAATATCTGAATAAACTGGAAACTGAAATGCTAATACATGGTCTATGGAACCTCTACTACAAATGTCTGAAAGGACTATTGAGACAGGCCCCGAGTAGCCAGAACGGAAAATAAATACTGAAATAAAATAGAATGGACATAGGAGCCTCAGACAGAAAAGAGGCCTCACCAATAACTGATAGTTGTCGGGTTCTCAACGAAGTGACTACTGAGGAACTTTGTCACCTATGTCTACATCATAAAATGATACAGGTCCTAAGGATAGCAGTACGTAGAATGTACGGTATGTAAGATGGCCAAAACATTTAATAGGGATATTATAATGCATCTCAAAAGACATAAACATAATATACATAAGGGAAATAATAATGATCATAAGAATTGTATGCTGAAAATAACATGCTGAAACTGACAAGTAAAACTTAGTTTCTTAACTTGGAGAGTTTCTCTAACTGACAACCACCACTATGAGCTTCGTGGTGATACAGCCTCTTGCCCACACTGCTAGAGCCGTCCTGTACTTTGCTGGGGTAGGGATGAATAACTAGGGGAGTAGATCAATTCCAAAACTAGGCCATCTTAGTTGATAATGAGGAAGGTACTATAGTACAATCCTATCCTATGCTGGCTACATAGTTTATGAGTTTGAGTAATTTATTCTACTCTTACCCATACCTATGCTCAATACTACTCCTAAAATATTTTATATAGCTCATACTTAATAGATCATAAATTATTAAAATTTGGCTTTGTTGGGGACTTAGCCCAGCTTACTACTTAGCTTTCTCAACAAAAATCTTTAACATTGCTGAACTAGTATCTTTCATGTACTTTCAAACATACTAGATTTCTAAACTAAAGTACTAAGAAACCTTCAAGAAAACCATTCTTTAATATATAATGTACTCAGCTAAAAGGCACGAATGATTCAAGAAAAGGACTCTTTAACTTGTCTTGAACTATAAGCTTCTTGGGTATTCATGAAAACTCATATGAAATTCATAGGAAATCTTTTATAACATTAAATCTTGAAATCAATAATTCAAATAATAAAGAATCAAGACTCATCAATCTTTATCAAGAATCTATGCATACGTAAAGAAATTCACTAACTCTATAGGATTTACATGAATGTAATCTCAATCAAGACTTGAACTTACTTATAGGATGAAAACTAAATTCATACTTTTTAAAATAATAATTTTCGAGTGGCCTTACATACCTTGGGAGGAATTTCTTAGAGAGCGGAAGAAATCCTTAAGCCCTACTATCGTTTCTTTAATTCTTAAGCATAAGTTCGTGAAAGGGTTTGCTTGTTTTTAGAGAATGAGTGAAGAAAATCACGCTTTAGGGACTAAATACGACTTAAAAAGGACTAGTTTAGTATATGGGGTGTGGGAAAGGTCAGAATTATCCCTCCTCATTAAAAGAACAAAACTGCTCTGGAAATACACTAGTGCGCGATGCATACTACTGTTATTTCTCACTTTTTCGTAAATTCTCACTTTTCGTCAAAATTCGGAAAAACAACAAAGTGTGGTTCCGCGTCCACTCCGCGTCGCGGAAGGGGCGCAGAAACCCCACTATTTTGAGCTTTCTTGAAGAAAAATAATTTGCATTTTTTTGAGTTTTTGTCTAGTTGATACCATTTTCCGACTTAATTTTTTGCACTGATCGCAAATCTGGTCTCGAATTTGCAAACGGAGCAACGGAAGACACATTACGCGTAAGGTCAATTCTAGGGGTATTTTTCATAATTTCACAAGGTGTTACATTCTGCTTTACTCATAAGCCATGGATCACCTTCTTGAATCAATTTTCATTATATTTGTATCATGCCTTTTTTTAATTTTATTTTTGTAGAAATAAATTTTATTCTTAAGAGAAGATGGTGGGATTTCTTCTATTGATGTTTTATGAAGGAATATTATGAAAGAATGGAAAAGGAAACCAAAGAACCAAAGTGAATTATTTGTCAAAATGTTCTCTCTGTTCCTTTGTTCCCATTGTTATCAAACTACTTCAAGAAAGTTACAAAATAAATTATTCAGTAATTTTATACGGCATCATTAATGTTATGAGCGATTTTAATTGATCTTTTGAATCAATGCCTAACAATGATAGTTTCACAAAGGAAATAAGTAAAATAATGTCTCTAACTACAATAGGAGTGTAATTGAGAGTTTGATCTTTAGTAGTTTATGAAATTGAAAATATTGCTACACAACCTACATTGATCACATAGCTTTCTAAATTAAAAGGACCCCAAGGTGAAAGATTTTTGACCTAGAATCACCCTTGATGATATTGTCAAGGTATAAATAATCTAAAGTCTTAATAATGACCGTCTCTAACTGCAATAGGAGTGTAATTGAGAGTTTGATCTTTAATAGTTTATGAAATTGAAAATATTGCTGCACAACCTACATTGATCACGTAGCTTTCTAAGTTAAAAGGACCCCAAGGTGAAAGATTTTCGACCTAGAATCACCCTTGATGATATTGTCAAGGTATAAATAATCTATTGTCTATATTGTCACTATTAATGTAATGGCTTCATATTCTGCCAAGGTTCAAGAGATTGCATTTAAATATAAGGATACTTCTATTAATAATTGAGTAAAACAAAGCTATAAAAATCAAGAAAGTGAATACCTCTGGATTTTGAAAGTGCAATGGGGGGGTGACATCCCATAACTCTATCCTCACATGTACCTATTTTTAAGCCTCAATCTTATATGCGGGAAGTGTATTAAGGTCATAAGAGACCTCTAGCCTTGGTCGAGTTCAAAACATTCCTATAAATTGAGTTTCTAGTCTTAGAATATACAAGGGTCAACTTTAAATGACCACATGTCATAGCATACAAAGAATTAAATGTCTTGTGACCCACCAAATGGAAACTCTTTGAATTAGTTTTCATACGCAATTGATTTCACCTCATTTGGAGTTTGGAGTCAAAGGTTATGGTTGTTTTACTGAATACTGTCTATGTAGAGTTGCTTCTACGAAACCCTTTTATGGGCCCGTATATTAAAGTATGGCCTATCTGATAACTCGTGAAAAAAATTCTGAAACTCTAATTTTTGGTCCTAGACTTTACAGACCAATCTACAGGACATAGAATGGGCTTGTGAAAGTGATCCAGAGACCCCAAAATTTGTTTAAAAGTTTAAGTAAGGGTCCTTACGGGCCATGGAAGCTTCTATGGGCTATAGATGGTCTCGTAGATGAGCTGGTCAGTGATTTTAAAGAGGAGTATTTTCATCTTTTCTCACCCTTTAAGCCTAAACTTGTCAGTTTTCACCTAATTAAACCCTTAAAACGTGACTCTTCATATAATTAACATTCAAACACTCTCAAAACTCAGAACGTAGTTTCAAAGGGGCAAAAGCTAGGGCTTTCAAGAACCTTCTTCAATTTCTTCAAGAAACTAATTCCCCAGGTATTTAAGGCCTGTAAAAATCTTCTTCACTATTTCACCATCATGTATTATCAGTTTTCTCCCGGTATCAAGTTATTAGTTTGGAAAAAAGATTTCTTTATTTTGAGAAATTGTTCTTGTTTATGCTATTTTTGTAAAAAAGCATGAAATTTACTGAATTTTTCTACTATAATGAGGTCTTAGGTTGAGATACTAATTTTTATTGATAAACTAGTTAACCCCTAAAATTATGCATTAGCATAAGCTTTTTATAAACAGTGAAGCATGAAACCTATGATTTTAGAAAGTTTTGAAAATAATTAAGAGAATGCTAAGTTGGGTTAAGTCTTAAAAAGAAAAAAGTAATACTTAGAGCAGATTATATTCTTTTAAGTATGAGCATTATAAGAGTTATTTTGGAAGTACTATTGAGTACCGATATGAGTGAGAGTAATAATAACTTGAACTCATGATCTACGTAGCCGGCGTAGGATAGGATTGTACCAAAAGTATAACTCCTCATTACCACTGAGATGGCCCAATTTTGGGATAGATCCACTCTCCTAGTTTTTATTCCTTACCCTAACAAAGTATGGAACAGCTTTGGCAGCGTGGGCAAGACATTGTATCATCACGAAGCTTATAGTGATGGTTGTTGGTTAGAGAAACTCCTCAAGCTAAAGTAAACTAGTTTCTACATACGGAGTTTCACATATGTTTTCATTTTCAACATGCACTTTATATATTACTTATGTTATCCTATTCTTAGACATGCTTTAGTTACCTTGAGTATAGTGCCTTATCCTAATGTCCCAATTTTGGTTATTTTACATATCATACATTCCACGTACTGATGTCCTTTAGACCTGCATCGTTTTATGATGATTCGCAGATGATAGAGTTCTCAGCAGACACTTCTTTGAGGACCAACTATTCATTCAACTATTGGTGAGGCCTTTTGCCAGTCAAAGGATTTGGAGCCTTTATCTATATTTTTATCATTTTTTTCAGTTGTGGTTACCATGGCTTGTCACTGTAGTTGTTTTAAATTATTCTATTTAGAGGTTCCATAGACTATATGACAGGAGTTTCCATCCTTATTTTCAGTTATTGTTGGGATATTTCCTTTGTTTAGTTGTTCAGACCATTGCTTTCTTTGTAGCACATTATATCTAAGCCTACCATTTATTATTTAAGTTTTTCACTGAGTAAAGCAGCCAAGCAAGTGGTTCGCTTGGGACCAGAAATGATTCTAGGTGCCAGCCATGCCCAGGGTGTGAACTCAGGGCATGATAGGTGGGGAGAATTGAATTTTAATTTTTAAGTTAGTTACAATTAGTCGACTAACTTAATTATCAGTCAACTAAGACAGTAAACAGTAAAGTAATGGAATAAAAGTACGTAAAAGGAAATTCAACACGTGATGATTTTATATTGGTTCAAATCTAATGTGGATCCTAATCCAATCCCCTTAGGTTGCAAGAGATATCTCTTTAAGCCTTATAAAAATGTGGTTACAAGGAATAAAAAAACTCTAAACTACTCTCAATCTTTTTTTTTTCTTTCTTTCTTTTGATACAAACCTCCTTTTCAATTTTTTCTTATTTTTTCTTTTTTTTTTCACAGTAAATCTAAATGAAATATAATACTTTTTTAAAGATAAAGAGTGTGAAGAATGGCTTGCATCAATAGGCTTGTACAAATTTTGAGATATCTTGATGCCTCCTTTTGAAGTAGAAGAGATGGTATCCAGGGAAGTTGATTCTTGGAATTAGGCAATGAAGATTCCTTTTTCCAATTATAAATTAAAGTAAGGCTTATGGAAGGCAAGGCACTTATCAGCTTGAAAGAATCCTTCACAATTCAATCACTGCTTGATTGATTTTTCAAATCTTCTCCTTGAATCTTTTCTAATCCAATCACTCCTTGATTGAGCTTTCCAATCTTCTCATTATCTTATTGATTCCTTGATTGATCTTTCTAATCTTCTCATTATCTAATTGATTCCTTGATTTAACTTTTCAATCTTCTCATTATCTAATTGATTCTTTTTCTAGGGATAAGGATAAAGCTTTTAAGGAATGCAGTAGCAAAATCTTCTCTTGATTGAATCTAAGGATGCACAGAATCTTCTATTGATTGAATCCAAAGATACTTACAGCACTAAGATCTTCTCTTGATTGATCCTCTCCAATCCAAAGAAGCTTGATTAATTCTCTAGACTATTTTTCTTTCTCACTTGATATTTGATTGATTCTTTCCGGTCCAACCATGCTTGATTGATTTTTCAGATTTGTTTGATTGATTCTTTTCCGTATGTTTCAGATCTTTTGATTCTAATACTTTGTTTCCTTTTTGGTGCTTCTCCTTTTCTTGAGTTGATCCAAGGGCCACACACATTCCTTTGGGTTGTGCCACTTATGGGAGAGCTTTATTTGTTTTCTTTTTGAAGAGTTTCCTGCAAATGGTCATCAATCAAAATTAGAGAAATTTAAGCACCAATATATTTGTGGAATTTCACTGGGTATATTGTTGTTGTTGTTGTAAGCACCAACAGATTTGTAGTTTTAACTCTAATATAAATTCCTTGTTTGCTTATTTTGTAGTTATTTTTCACGATTTAGCTTCCTACTACTTCTCTTTTTCATGGGAGATTTAGTTTTATTATTATCTATTTGAATTATTTTACCATTCGAAAGGGATGTCCCTATGACATTTGTTTTCAGATTCTTGTTCAGTGCTCTATATTCTTGGTCAAGGTTTTTCCTATTCAGTTAATAACTCACAAAATTTTAGTATTGTTAACTAAGACTAAATTTTTATTTAAATTTAAACTCTCCTGTATATGGAAACATCACCTGTCAACGCAAACTGTCTAATAAGTAATCTAAAAATGAAGAAATAGAATTTATTCTTGATTCCAATCCCATTTTCTGTGTTGATGTTTGTGAGCATAAAATCAACAATTCCTCTTTCACTAGCAATGGTTGAAATAACCTCGTAGGAAAGCAACCTGCAATTATTAGGGGACCAGAGTAGTGCGAATTGCAGTATTTCTTGAATCCTCTAATAGTATGTCACGATTTAATTTCTCGAGTTGTGATTGCACCTACCATATTCTACCGGCAGATACGCCGGGCCATAGCCCAAAACTATAAGTAATGAGTTTAAGGAAGGAAACCAGTAAGAATAACAATTTAGAAGCTAAAACAAAGTAATAAGTGAATAATACTAAAACAATAATGCAAATATACAATAATGATCCCTCCCAAATGTTGGAAGTCACAAGTATAGAGATGCTACAAAATAAATACAAGCCTCAAAAGTGGATAAAGGCTCGAATAATCAGTGTTGATAACTAGTGCTCAGACCTGTATCACTTGAATAGATCTAGAGTGTAGTATGAGTCCCACAAATAGGTATCTGGTAGGCATCATAGGTCAGCTAGTGCTCAGACCTGTATCACGTAAATAGATCTAGAGTGTAGTATGAGTCCCACAAATTGTTATCTGGTAGGCATCATTGGTCAATTGAGTAAGAACAATAAAAGTAATAGAAAATTCTAGAATAAATCACAAACAAAAGTCAAGGATAGCAAATTGTAAAGGTGTTCACACGAGGTGTAAAGAGCAAGAAAACCTAAAGTAACTAACCTCAACTGGCTATTGATACTCGTTGAAGCTTAAAGCCGCTCTGATACCATAAAGATTCAGGATCGACTGAGTTATGTTTTCCAATATACTGAAATTACCATAAATACAAATCAAGACCAATATAACTCCTATATTATAGGAGGATTATTCATAGTACTCTTAATAATAAATTGCAATATTAATCCTATGAGTAGTAGATAAATACCTAAAAACATAGAATCTGCATAATTAAAAGAAGTGTAGTAACACTATAACTAACTATGCATAATTACAGGTAGTTATGCGTCAATAGTTATGACATTTGTGATA
Source organism: Solanum virginianum (assembly GCA_000787875.1). Taxonomy (NCBI): domain Eukaryota; kingdom Viridiplantae; phylum Streptophyta; class Magnoliopsida; order Solanales; family Solanaceae; genus Solanum; species Solanum virginianum. The sequence continues at coordinate 24,531 of DF360807.1, read as the reverse complement.
TTAGGTTTTCTCGAATTTCCCTAATAATTTTTATCTTTATGGTCCTTATGCAGAAATACTGATCCCAAAACAATAAGCTCCAAATGGTCAGCTGGCTACTTCAATGAACTTCAATAAGGAACAATGTTCCAATGTGTTGAATTCAAGTGACTTCTCTACGAATTTGATTGAATTATTTCAAGGAGCTAACATACCTCAACCACTAGAAGTTCCTTTTGTAGCTTCACAAAGTTCAAATGATTATTCTTTGAATGGGTTGAATTGCTAAAACTTGACAATTTTGAGCTAAAATAATACTAGAACTTAGAGTATCAGCTCTTACAACTCAATACAATTCTCCACAAGATCAGTTTCAAAGAGGAAACCAGTTATTCCTATGCTTAAGATTATTCTAAAATACAATAATATATATATATATATATATATATATATATATATATATATATATTTGCAATTTTGGAGAAATTCAATGTTTTTATATTTCAAGATAGAATATAATTGGAAAAAGATGTTCGATAGTTTTTGTTGATGTATCGTGATTGGCCTAGGTAGAACTTAAACAATAGTTGTCTTTTTTTTTCACATGTGAGATAGAATGAATATCTTCTTTTGATATTGTGTGTTCACTTTACTCATAAACCATGGATCACCTTCTTGAATCAATTTTCATTGCATTCCCATCATGCCTTCTTTTATTTATTTTTTTGAAAATAAATATAAATTTTATCCCTCTTAAAAGAAGGTAGTTTGATCTCTTCAATTGACGTTTTATGAAGAAATAATAAGAATGAAATGTAAGGATTAACCAGTAATTTAGATTATCAAGCATAAACAATCTAACATGTAATCCTATCATTAGTTCAAGATTGTAGAACTATATGATTTTCACATTACACATAAGTTTAGTCAAGAAAATATACTAGAATCGGCCATGAGATCTTGAATTGATTGCTTGTGCGGAAGCCTTTTGCTTGTTCTTGATTAGATATTAGTTTTTCTTTCTCTTAACCTTATACTGATTTCTTTCAGAATGACTATTGATGAAAATTGCAGTAATCTTCAGTATTTATAGGCAGAGAGAGGACCACATACTTTAATCCCACTTTCCATCATCATGGGTAGGGGAAGTTATGCCCATAATAACCGCCATAACTTCCCACTATCATGCCCCTTAATCACTCATTATCATCCCATAACCTCCCAGTAACATACCCCACTAACATAAGTAGTGGGTGGGGGTGGGAAGTTATGATAAGAGTGGTGGGAAGTTATAGTAACTTCCACCAATTATAATGGATGATGGTGGGAAGTTACAAATAACTTCCACCAACATGAGTAGCGGGCGATTTAACAACTTCCCTACATATTATCCATTTGAATTTAGTTAGTAATTAAATATTAAACCAAAATGAATATTAATGTGAGCCATAAAATTAACATATGTGGGCCACAAAAGCTAACATTCTCCCACTTGGCACACGTAACATCAATAACTTAATGGTTTAATAAACATTTCAATTACTATATGCACATTACTAAATTCAACATTATTTATCGTTTTGAATAAGTCAACTAATACGAGTCATGGCGGTCATATATCCTTTCTTTGACATAATTTCTTCCATATACCACAATATTTGTATATTACTCAGCACAACCTTTAAATCCCATGGCGGTCATATATCCCTTCTTTGACAGAATTCCTTCCATGTACCACAATATTAGTATATTACTCAGCACAACCTTTAAATCCATAATGGCCCAACAGTAATGTTTAGAATATCTTTATCTAAACTAAAACCTGTCAACATCATTCTCAGCATAATGTATACAACAAAAAAGAGGTAATAATAATAGAAACATACATAATTGAGCTCAAAGTGTCAATTGCTTAAACATAATAAAATCTTTACAAAAAGTCATTCATTACCTCCATAAGACTCATTCTTTCAACATGTTCAATAAATGTTTTGGGTGGTAATCTTTTTGTCAAAGGATCAGCAATCATAAGTTTGGTGCTTATATGTTCAATTGACACTTTATGTTTCTGAACTTCTTCCTTAACTAAAAAGTATTTCAATTTCATATGCTTAGCACCCTTTGAATACTTATCATTTTTAGAGAAGAAGATTGCTGTCATATCATCACAATAAAGTTTTAGCGGCATGGAAATACTAATATTTATCATTTTTAGAGAAGAAGACTGCTGCCGTATTATCACAGTAAAGTTTCAGTGGCTTAGAAATATTGTCGACTAGCCCAAATCCTGAAATAAAGTTACGCAGTTAATTAGCATGAATTATTGCCTCAAAGCATACCACAAACTCAGCTTACATAGTGGATGCAGCTATAACTGACTGCTTTGCAACTCTTCCATGAAATTTCTCCTCCAGCTAATAGGAACAAGTATCCAAATGTGGATCTTCTTGTATCCACACAACGAGCATAATCTGAATCTGAATATCCAACTACGTTAAGATGATCAGATTTTCTATAAGTGAGCATATGATCTTTGTTCTTTGCAAGTATTGTAGCACCTTCTTTGCAGCCTTCTAGTGATCCATTCCTAGATTACTTTGATAATGCCCCAGCATCCTAACAACAAAACTTATGTATAGTCTGGTACCTGTTTGGGCATACATTAGGCTCCCAATGATTGATGCATAAGGAATATCATTCTTGTGCAATAAACCAAGATCATTAGTAGCAAGCAAGATGTCATCAACATAGAGAACTAACATAATAAACTTACTCCCATTGGCCTTTAGAAAGTGGGATATATACATCGATCAACGGTGTTTTCCCTAAATCCAAAGGTTACAATAGTTTCATTAAACATAAGATACCATTGTCGGGAAGCTTGTTTAAGTCCGTATATTGACTTCTTAAGTTTACACACCATGATCGATGCCATCTTTTTTAGTGAAACCTTTGGCAACAAGTCTGGCCTTGTGACGTTCAATGTTGCTAGTTGAGTCTCATTTGGTCTTAAAGACCCATTTACACTCAACTCTTTTGCAACCTTCAAGTAATTCAACAAGGTCCCAAACATCATTATGTTCCATAGACTTCAACTCATCTTTCATGGGTTCTATCCATTTATCAGAATTTTCACTTTCAATGGTTTATGAAAATGAGATTAGAACATTATCAATTCCCAAATCAATTCCTGACTCATGTAGATATACCAAATAATCATCAGAAATAGCAAATCTCTTTTATCTTTGAGATCTCCTTAATGCTACTTCTTATGATTCATCTACTATTTATTCATCAATTATGGCTTCATCATGATTAGTAGGAGCATCAATTTATTGTTCTTGTTGACTATTAGATTGTACAACAACTTTAGAAGAAGTATAAGATAGAGAAATTTGAACCTCAACTTCTTTAATTTCCACATTATGTGGTTCCTCACTCCCACTAACTTCACCATTTTCAATAAACCTAGCATTTCTAGTTTTAATAATTCTCGTACTATGATTAGGATAGTAAAATCTGTACCCTTTTGATTTTTTTGGATAACCAATGAAGAAACCATTGATTGTTCTTGAATCCAGTTTCTTTTCTTGTGGATTATAAATTCTAATTTCTGTCGGGCAACCCTAAATATGCAGGTGCCTCAAACTAGGTTTTGTACTAGTTTATAGTTCAAAAGATGTCTTTGGAACTGCTTTACTAGAGACCCTATTTAGTAATTAAACGAGAGTCTTTAAAGCATATATCCACAAAGAAAGAGAAAGAGATGAATTACTCAACATACTCCTAACCATATCCATTAATGTACAATTACGCCTTTTTGCCACACCATTTTGTTGTGGTGTGCCCGACATTGTGTGTTGAACACATATGCCATGCTTTTCAAGGAATTTAGCAAATGGACTAGGGTCTTATCCAGTTTCATCATATCTTTCATAAAATTCACCACCTCTATCTGATCTAATTATTTTCACTTTTCTGTCTAGTTGTCTTTCAACTTTAGTAATAAATAACTCTAAAATAGTAATTGCTTGAGATTTTTCATGCAACAAATAGACATATCCATAACGTGAAAAATCACCAATGAAGGTGATAAAGTATTTTTCCTTACTTAAAGATGTAATGTCAAAAGGACCACATATATTAGTGTGTATAATTTCAAGAAGCTGTGAGCATCTTGTGGCTCCTTTCTTTGTATGTTTTGTTTATTTTCCCTTAATACAATCCACACAAATGTTAAGGTCAGTAAAATCCAAATCTGGAAGGATTTCATTCTTAACTAATCTTTCCAATCTTTTTTTGGATATGTGACCCAAACGTTTATGCCACAAATAAGTAGATTGTTCATTCACCAAACTTCATTTGGTACCAATATTATGATGCAAAGTTAAGAGTGATTCGACAAACAGATTATCAAGATTCAGTTTGTATAAGCTATCACAAAGAGTATTAGTACCAATGAGACAATTATGCTTAAACAAATTAAAACATTCATTACCAAAATTAAAAGAGTATCCAATTTTATCTAACTTAGACAAAGAAACTAAACTTCTCGAAAGAGAAGGTACATAACAAGTTTCTAACAAATCTAAGTGATGTCTAGTATCGAGAATCAAACGGTAAGTCCCGATAGCTTCAACTGGAGTCTTCACTCTATTCCCCATGTACACAAATTATTCATTCTCCTTTATAGTAAGTCCTGATAGCTTTAATTGGAGCCTTCACTTTTTTCCCCATGTACACAAATCTTTCATTCTACTTAATAATATGTGTTGTAAGGAATCCTTGCATCGTATTAGAAACATGAATAGTACAATCAGAGTAAAGCCACCAAGTATTATAAGGAACTTCAGTTAAGTTTGATTTGAGACATGTAAAAGCATAAGGCCTACCTTTCTTCTCGAACCATGCCTTACGTTTCAGGCAATCTTTCTAAAAGTGTACAAGTTTTCCACAGAAATGACACTTATCATCCTTATGTTCCTTCTTACGTACTTGAGATGATGACTCATTAACATTAAGTTGTTTCTATTTTCTCTTATCATGCTTCTTTCCTTTCTTTCCAACTCCTTGATGACTTACATAGTTGATTGAGTGGGTTCATTGATTCTTGAGCCTTATTTCCTCTTGAACCAATATTCCGTGCAATTCATGCACATTCTATTTATCTTTCATGGTGTTGTAGTTCATTTGGAAAGGGCCATACTCAAACGGTAATGAGTTTATGATGAATTGTACAAGAAAATTTTGTTCCACTTTCATCCTTAGGACTTAAGTCTTGCTGCTATGTTTGTCATTTCAATAACATACTCATGCATAGTATGTGAACCATCAAACTTCATGGTGGTCAAAGTACCCATTAGTCTCCCAGCAAGAGAATTATTAGTAGTTTGGGAGGATTTTCCACAAGTTTCAAAAATTCACTTGCATTCTCAGTCTTGGGAAAAATAGTCTTAATATTGCCCATAATATTCATTCGCATGAACATCAGGCCTAATTTGTTAGA
>DF360808.1:25647-52594 GCA_000787875.1 Solanum virginianum | reverse complement strand
TACTACTAAGCAAACAATAAAAGCTAAAAGAAAAAAAAAAAAGAAAAACTCTCCTCCCAGCGATCTCTTTCCACAGAGGTTAGTTTTAGATGTTGAAGAATCTCTCAAAGTTACAATTTTTCTTCCAAGAATTGCTATTTCTTCTCATATAATTCCATTATAAAGATGCCCTTTTGGTATTTCTACTTTGTTTCTTAGATTCAATCTTCAAAAACCCATCTTGATACTTTCCCATCAATTTGTTTATTGAAAATTTGTAATTATTCTTACATTTTAAGCATACCCTTTTCGTATTTAGGCTTAATTTTGTAGATTCAATGTTCAAAATCATATTTTGATAGTACCCATCAAGTTTGTTTTTCTGGAATTGGTGATGGTAAAGTTATGATTTGTTCTTGCTATTGGTAAAGCTACTTTGTTTCAAATTCTCCTTTTGATGGCTCTGTCAAATTTGTTAGAAAATTTGTCATTATTTGCAGTTACAAGCATACCTATTTCATATTTCTACTTTTTTTTTGTCCTCAGATTATTCAAGATCCCATTTTTTGAGTCCCCATCAGATTTTGTCTTGTTTCTGTTTACTTTAGTATTGTTTGTGAAAGTTGGTCATAATCCTACAACTAGGCATGTGTGTTTCTACTTTTGTTTTCAGACAGAATATTCATAGAATCTGTCATATGATTGTCATAGTCCTTATCAATTTTGTGTTTCTGCTAACTTTGTTGGTTTTAGAGACTTTTAAGCCAATTGTTGTTGTGCAGATTCCAATTGGTTTAAAGGTGATTCCAGAGGGAGCAAGAGGAGGTAAAGGATGGGTTACATAGGGGCACATGGAGTGCAAGCCCTTCATAGGTACAAATACAGTGGGGTGGATCACTCCTATGTTGCTAAGTATGTGTTGCAGCCCTTTTGGAGTCGTTGCGTCAATTTCTTCCCCCTTTGGATGCCGTAAGTTTTTCTCTGAATTTTCTGATGATTTTGTTCTTGAGAATTGTACATGTCTGCAAATTACAGGTGTTTGAATTTCTTGTGATGTATCTTGTATAGTGGTATTCATTATTTACTTCTTTTGTGAGCACAAAGTCTTGCAATCAATTCATTTGGCAAATTGGAGAACTAGAGCTTCTGTTATGACCTGTCGGTCGGGAGATGGGAGGGATAGAATAAAAAAGAAACTGTTTGCATCAGGAATTTAGAATATATAGTGACGTGGAAGAGGAGAAACATAAGAATTTTCAGGATAATTTTCATCAATGGGCTGTCCAACAGACTTCCACTTACAGAGTGAGTTGCTTGAACACCTAGGATAGAAGAGCAGCCTCAGAATTGAAATGTAACAGAAGTATTTCTGTGGAATGTAGATCGAGGTATATGTATCCAAGAACTTCCTTTTCTCGTTTTTCTATGAAACCGAAAGCTGTATTCTATAATGATGATGTCAATAAATCCACTTTCAGGATCACAGTTGTCAAAAGGAAATAAAAACTCTTTTAGGATCTTGGTACTGGGACAAACTTTTTGCCACTTGTACAGCCTCCTAAATGGTGAAGATAAGAATAATGAAAATAATAAAATAGATGAACAATTTGTTATGGCAACTTTGGGAGTATTGGGAAAGAATAGACCATTTCCTTCTGGAACGTTATAATAGGCCTTGACGCAGTTTCATGTATACTTGCACACACACATGTATACACACACATGTATGGAGTGTATAATCGTCAGGTGCCAGAAGAAATAATCTAACATGAATTTGTTACCTGTTCTAATAATTAATTGATAATGCCTTTAGCCTGCTTATCATGCTGTATATTTTTCTCTGTGTCTGGAGTTTACTGACATTTTTTTTTTTGCATGCATGTTCTGTATATGTTTCCCAGACCAAATATGGTATGTTCCACTGTAATCTATGGTCTTTGTTGCAACGTTATTTTTCTCATTAATGTATTCTTCGTGAAGGCTGATGTAGAACTTCCATTGCAGATTACACTTACAGGATTTTTGTTCTTGGTCACATCTGCCTTGCTCGGATATGTGAGTTGGACTTTGTCTCTGTTGAACACGTATCCATTGTCTTTAATAGTAGATGGCTTTTGTTACTTCTCCATGGGGATAGGGGATATTTTTCTTCGGCTGCTGCTTTGTTTTTTCCTGCTTCTTGTTCTAAAGTTTCAGTTTATCTCTGCTGCTATAGAATAGCTGCTGAAAGTTTGCTTTAGGTCCAGTAAAACAAACTTTGTGTTCTGATTAGAAAGCGTGTGAAGTCATATACATTTGGATCAGAATTAAAGATTGATGCTGGATTTCCTAATTACTAGTCAAGAAGTCATAATACATGAGTGTAGGCTTCCAAAGGATTTGTCTTTTAGTACTTAAAATTTATGATATGGAGGTGAGTTGGATTGTCAGCAGATCATGCCTTCCACCGGATATGCTGATGGACAGCATTTCTTTTTTTTTCTTTTTCTCTTTTTACTCTGAAAGAGGTATGGTTTAACAAAGTTGACAAGGATTAAGAAATGGTGTTATTCAATTTGTTATGCTTGCCACATCCTTATGTATTATTGTGAGTCGACTCTATATTCATGAAGGGTGTTTTTCTTCCCTCTCCACCTTTCAGAGGTTGCTTTTCTCCATACTTCTCAACCTTTACTACTGCATCTCTTCTCTCTTCATACTGCTCCTTTCCCGCTACATTATACCTCAAATGGGCAAGCAAGCTATTGCCCGTAGGAAGGAACTTGCATCCTTCACCCCTTTCTTTAACTGCATAATAGACTCTGTCACTAAATATATCGAGATCCTAAGTGTGCTCACAGGAGAATCCACAGGCACATCTGTGACAGTGCAACATTTCATTGTCTGTGGTTTTGCTTTCTAAAAGTTTTTAATTGCATATTCTATTTCTCTCTTACTGGATATTCTTCTCCCCAGATTTATTCTCCACTGTTGGATTCACCTCCTCCAAGATGGGTTAATTTTGCACATGGATTGCTTCTCTTCCTTTATCAGGTTTGCCTGTCTTAGCCACCATGCTAATTTTCTCAATTTGTTCTTGTAGCGGTAATGTTTTGATAGTTGATGTGTGTTTCACAGTCATGATTATTTTAACTACTAGGTATGTGCTTTTTGAGTTCCATGTTTAATTTGTACCTAGAACTATATTGAGTGTATTTTAAATTGCTGAACATAGAGGAGAACAGGTGTCAATAGATGTACTTTGTAACTTTTTTGACTTTGGATTGATGGGAAACATAGGCTGTTACAAGTATGTTTTTTCAGGGCACTGTCCAATCTTTAAGTTTTCGATTGTTTTTGCCTCGGCATGTGTATGGTCCAATTACCACATCCTGTGTTGGTCTAGAAGCGATACTTTCGATAAACTTGTTTCTTAGGGTCACTTGTTTCATTACCACATATAGGATGTCTTTTTATGAGTATTTTTCCATTGGTTATTTGTAGTAGCATTTGAGGGACAATTTGAATCTGTACGTCATGTGATTCTGACTATGTTACATGACTCTGGAATGCACATTTGCCCTTTATTGGTATGTTGAAATATTTGGCATGGGTATAACATATACATGTTAGCGTTCCTGTTATTTTGAAGAATCATAGCCTACCCCATGTCACACTCATTTGATATAGTTACAACTTTCAATAAGGTAAATAAGGATCCATGTGACATAGGAACTTTACCTTTAATCACACACACATAAAGGGGAAACATTGCAGTTGAGGCATATGGTTTCTCTGCATAACTGTCATTGTGTGTTGTTTGTAGTTGTTAGAGGTCTCTGAGAGTAATAGACTTTGATGCACTGATGAGAGTGTTTGCTTTTGATGCACCGACTGTTCTATACCCTATTCTTTGAATGTTTAGACAGCATCCCTAGGTAAATATTGAAAATAAAGGAGTTGATGCGCCTGACACAACTTCTAAGCAGTTCTATTATCATGAGGCTTGAAAATTAGGTATAAGAAGTCAACATAGATTTTTGCAGATGAATTCTGATTACCACAATGGCCTGTCCTATGATGTTTAGTTCTCAGCAGAATGTAAGTAATTTTCAATTGACATAGAAAATAGAAATTAACTCTGCACTCTGTGATCTTTCATTTTGCCAGTCGTTGTGTTACTGCCTTAAAAAATCCGATAGAATTTATATTAATTCTGGTCTGTAGTGTAAAAAGTTCACAGGGAAATGATAAAATTGAAATGAGGTCACATTAAATTCTAAAAAATGGAACAGCATTTTACAAGAGGCGAACTTTCAAATGAATATCCACAGATTTCTAACTGATAGGACGTGTCATTTCGTATGCCTGGTATTTCACTGGAAACAGGGTTCACATCTTGTTCATAGCATTTTAAAGTCAAAAGTTTCGTTGTCTAATACGGAAGTTGTCCTTTGAGTTTGAGAATTTTTTTATGGAGAAAAGATAACAAAGATAAGATACAAGCTTGTTCTATATCAAGATTAATTTATTTATTCCAAGGTCAATCTATTCATTTGTCACCGGGATTGTGGCAGAAGATAAATCTTACAGATATTTGTTCAGTTTATTCTTTAGGTTATCGTTATTTTTGCATATAGCATGGCCTTTGAACGATGCAACGGTGAGCTCATCTCGGAGCAACTTACCAATAAGTTTCTTTGGTGCTGCCGTTTGGTAGTAAAGCTATTTCATATGACTGTACATTTCATATTCCTTATTTGGAATGGCTTTAGTAATCTGAGATCTATTGGTTTTTTCTTCTGTTGGAGTTCCTATCTGATTGTATTGTTTGGTTGGACTCTTAATGGATGCAGACTTTTGATGCTGTTGATGGAAAACAAGCAAGACGAACAAATTCCTCTAGTCCACTAGGAGAGCTTTTTGATCATGGTACTTGTTCCTCTCCATTTTCATTTACATATTTGTGTGTTATTTTCTCTCTTAAAGTTTTGCCTGCACGAGCTACTATGATTCTGATTAAATTCTTGCTATGGTTCTAATCAGATGTCTTGCCTTTCACAATTTGCAGGATGTGATGCGCTTGCATGTGCAGTATGTCCTGTTTTCTAGTAATCCTTTTTCTTACCCTGGGAAGACTTGTGATTTACAGATTTCATGTTTAATTTGAACAGTTTGAAGCATTGGCTTTTGGGAGCACTGCTATGTGTGGAAGGGATACTTTCTGGTTCTGGGTTATATCAGCTGTCCCTTTCTACTTCGCTACCTGGGAAAGGTAGGTTTTCCGATGCAACTCTTCAGTATGCGTAGTTTTTGGATATATTGGCTTGGAATTTTCATAGGACGGATTTGTAAGAGGAAATATAAATCAAATGCTGTGCACCATTTGAAATAGCTATTTGAATAGTAGTGAACCCAACGCCTCTACAAGACACATGGATTTAGAAGATAATTTAATTAAACTATATAAATTTCCCTGGGATTCTAGAGCAATGGCAAAGGTAATACTGCACGAGATATGTGATTGGAGGCTAGCCGCCCATCACAATTTCGAATCCTAGCTTGTTAACCAAGTCTTGTATTCAAGAAGATAAGGGTAGATGGAGGGTCCATTTGCTCCCCAGTTTCAAAGCCGGAAACAACTGATTTTTTGGTTATCAGGGGAAAAAAGCCTTATGAGATAGATATCTGGATCAATGGCTCATCCTAGTTTTCATGAGTTTTTTAAGTATCTTTGATCTCTTAAATCTTGTTTTTGGATGTTGCTCCCTTTTGCAGCTATTTCACCAACACATTAGTTCTTCCAGTAGTAAATGGACCAACAGAGGGTCTCATGTTGATATATCTCAGCCATTTCTTTACAGCTCTAGTAGGTAAGCTTGTTTTTTCACTCTCCCCCACCCCCTTTAGAGATACATGTGAAACTACCCAATAGGAGATCCCTTCTGATGTCCTTCCTCATTCCCCGCAACCCCAGTATATTGTTTTGGGCACATTCTACGAGTTTTCTCTATTAACAGCTTGACACTTTATGATTTCAGGGTCTGAGTGGTGGGCTCAACAGTTTGGGAAGTCTATGCCACTTGTTAGTTGGGTTCCTTATCTGAATGGTGAGGCTTGCATCAAGTGTTCTGTTGTTTTTCAGCTTTTAAGTTCCTCCTGAACGCTCTCTATGTCTGTCTGTCTGTCTCTCTCTCTCTCTCATTCTCTCTCTCCCCTCGTATGTTATGAAGTGTCGAGTATTAATGAGAAGTACTTTATATGATATGATATTTGTGCGGTTACATAGTTTATATTATGCTCTAAATTTATGCTTTATGAACTCCGTGCCTCTACACCCACTTTCACATGATTGTTGCTTCGATGAGCCAACCCATACATTATTTATGGATATTGACTATGTTTCTTGTCTGTTCCAAAGTTGGTTTTAGTGTTCTTATTATTCTTATTCCTATTATACTCTTGACTTCAGAAATTCCGACCAATAGAGCCGTGTTGTTGCTGATGATAGCTTTTGCCGTTATTCCAACAGTTTATTGCAAGTGAGTAATTTTGATACTTCGATGGATCCCTTCCTTTTCTTCCATAATTCTTTCTGATAATGGGCTTGAAATAGAGACGTGTTTTATTTATCAGATCATTGTAAATGGCTTATTGGCAATAGGCAACATCCATCATTTTCACTGATCTTGGTAGTGTCCATCATTACCATTGTAGTATTGCGTCTCTTTGGATTGTTAAACTTTATTCTATGCCGTTTCACCTTTATGGTGAAAGCATCAGCCACTTCTTCCATATTCATCATCTAAAGATTCTGGACTCTAGCTATTATAGTACTTTAGTCTGCTGTAACATTTAAGACCAGTTGAATGGTATTAACATCAATTCTTTTTGTCAGTATTAACAATGTTCATAAGGTTGTTCAGGCAACAAAAGGAAGTATGCCACGAGCACTGGCCATGGTAAGTGCATTTCTTAGATGATAATATGTGATTTGGTGGTTATAGTCTATCGTTGAAAAATTTCATTTCTCTTGTTGACAGCTTTACCCATTTGTTGTGCTACTGGGAGGAGTGCTTCTGTGGTATTTCTCACTTTCAGAATACTAATTATTTTTGGGACCATATCATGGTATTTGATATTGGCTGTTATGCAGGGACTATTTATCTCCATCTGATTTAATGAAGAACTATCCTCATCTTGTGGTAATTGGAACTGGGCTTGCATTCGGATTTCTTGTGGTAATTGATCTCCTTCTTGCCCTTGGTTTTATGCATTTTTACATTCGTTTGCTGTGCAGCCTATTCTGAGATGAGACAAGATATGGTGAAACTTAGATCTCACTGTGGACATGACCTTAGATAGGAAGGAGTGGAGGTCGCGAATTAGAGTAGTAGGTTAATAGGTTTGTAGGGTTAGGTTTGATGTCTAGCCGTGGGGTATAGTAGGTGTAGTCGTGCCTTTATATCTTGTGTTATCATTATCCATCTTATAAATGGTAATTTTATCATATTTGCATACTATCATGTGCTTTTTGTTATTAGTCGCTCTTTCTGTTTCCTTTTCTTTTCCTTCCCTTTTTTCACATCTAATTTATTCTGCTTATGGGTTTTTGAGACGAGAGTTCCTAGGAAACAACCTCTCTACCTCTATGAGGTAGTGGTAAGGTCTGCGTACATTCTACCCTCCCCAGACCCCACTTGTGGGATTCCACTGGGTATGTTATTGTTGTTGTTAGAGTTATTTCCTTTTACTTGCACACACGAATAGTTACAGATCTTTAGCGGCATTCTTGAATCTCATCTCTTGCTACTTGAACCAGTGCCATGCTCAAAATCTATTTGAAGTTCATCTTAAATTGTTTCTAAGTAAAGTTTTTTCTGCAGGGAAGGATGATTTTGGCTCACCTGTGTGATGAACCCAAGGGTCTGAAAACAAATATGTGCATGGTATGCTGCTTTTTCTGATGTGGTTAATTTGATAAGGTCTTTAGATTGGCCAACTGTCTAGAAGTCATCCGGTTTAAACTAATCCGTCTTTTCTTTAAGTTGATATCTATGAATTACAATTTCAGCCATGGAGTCTGTCACAGGGGTGGTTTTTCACTTTCGCACCACTGCGCGGCAGTCAACGTCACACGCCAACTTCAGCCTTCTTTTCTCACTTTTGACACTTAGATTTTCTTTCGTGTCAAACACACTTGCGGAATTAAACAATGGAAGAAGCACACTTTAAATGAACACACAGTTTACAGGCCAAGCCCAACCTTTTTATTATCTCAAAATAATACAAAAAGGAACTCCAGAATCTGGAGGCTTACTCTTCTCAAGAGTAATTACAATGACTGATTCTCAATCTAATCTCTATGACCGAATCTCCTCCACGAGACTCTCACACCCCGACTAGACTGAGTCTCACAGAATGAATCTCCTACTCGAAACTCACTCTCACGACTGAATAAACTGACTCTCTATTCTGTCTCTTGATCAATGACTCTCTATTCTGTCTCTTGATCAATGACTCTCTATTCTGTCTCTTGATCAATCACTCCTACTCGAATGAATGACCCTCAATCTCAAGACTGAATGACTGACTCACTCTCAATCACTCTCTTGACTGATTGAATCTCTTTTTTTTTTTTTTAATGCCTTAGCCAAATTTGCCTACTAATACAAAATCTGCCAAAGGCAGTTACAAACAGTACAAGGGGAGGGGCGTGCTTGGCATGTGCCAGCCGCATTACATTGGGATCATGGGACACTTATCCTAATTTTTCGCCCATGTGGGCAGAGCCTTCAGAAACTGGCCACCGTCATTGCACATGTCGCGCACACTGTGTAACCGTCGCATGTGCCGCGCGCATGCCTCGCTCACGTGCCGTGCGCCTGCCTCGCATGTGCCTCGCGCATGCTTTGCTCATGTGCCGTGCGCCTGTTTCGCATGCGCCTCGCGCATATCTCGCATGTGCCTCGCGCATGCCTCGCTCAACACTTAGAATATTTTTCGCCCATCTTCATGCCAATGCCTTGCCAACATCGTGCCAACCCTTTGCCTATCCCGTCTGCCTTGGTCCCGGCCAGCCCATGTCTCCACACATGTTTGCCGACGCCAACCTTCTGCCTGCGCGCATGCCCGCGTACACTGCCTGTACGCATGTCCGCGCATGCTGCCCGCCTGCATGCATGCCCACTTGGTGCCATGCGCCTGTCCTGTCTGCCTTGGCCTCGGCCAGCCCATGTCTCCACACATGTTCGCCGACGCCAACCTACTGCCTGCGCGCATGCCCGCGTACACTGCCTGCACGCATGTCCGCGCATGCTGCCCGCCTGCACGCATGTCCACTTGGTGCCATGCGCCTGTCCTGTCTGCCTTGGCCCCGGCCAGCCCATGTCTCCACACCTGTTTGCCGACGCCAACCTATTGCCTGCGCGCATGCCCGCGTACAATGCCTGCACGCATGTCCGCGCATGCTGCCCTCCTGCACGCATGCCCACTTGGTGCCATGCGCCTGTCCTGCGCACGCATGCCCCCTTGGTGCTGTTAGACCCCCAAGCTCTGACATAGGCGCAGGCATGCGCGCGGACAGGCGCAGGCATGCGCGCAGACGGACAAGGCGCAGGCATGCGCGCACACAGGCTGACACAGGGGAGCACGCAGATGCACAGGCACGGCATGTGCGCGATAGGCGCATGGGCGAGGCTGAGGCATAGACAAGGCATGCGCGAGATAGGCGCATGGGCAAGGCAGGACAGAGACAAGGCATGCGCGAGATAGGCGCATAGGCGAGGCAGACACGTGCGCGGCACGTGAGCGAGGCGAACATGTGCGCGGCACATGCGGCGGTTATGGCCAGTTCCGAAGGCGGGAAACGTTGCTGAACATGATTCCCATTATCCCTTTGTAAGCGGATGGCACATGCCATGCACGCCCCCTCCCTTGTAACTGCCTTTGTGCAGATTTTGTATTTGTAGGCGATTTTGGCTAAGGCATTGGGGAGAGAGGATTCCTTGTACATTTCAGTCATAGAGAGATAGTCTTGAGAAGGCAATCTTGTAAGCCTCCAAGGTTGTGAGTCCTTTGTATTATTGAGTGAGAATAATAAAAGGTTGGGCTTTGCCCGTAGCTCTTGTGTGTTGCTTTCGTTGTGATAATTCCGCATTGTGTTACTAGCGTGTAGGCAAACCTAAGTGTCTAACGTGTGTGTTGGAAAGGCTGAAGTTGGTGTCATAGACATTGGCTGCCGCACGGGTGTTGGAGACGGAAAAAAGTTCTAAGGATCGCCCCTGTGTCAGCTAGTAAGGGTAGATTGATGTCTAGCTTTGTGTTATAATAGGTTGGTAGGAGTAGTCGTGGTTTTATATCCTGTGTTGTCATTATCCATCTTATATTTGTTACTTTTTCGTATTTACATACTATCATTTGCTTTTCATTTTTAGTCGTTCTTCTTTTCCCCTTTTATTTCATATCTAGTATATTCTGCTTATGGGGCTTGATTCTTGAGATGAGGGTTTCCGGGAAACAACCTCTCTATCTCTATGTGGTAGTGGTAAGGTTTACGTATATTTTACCCTCCCCAGACCCCACTTGTGGGATTCCACTGGATATGTTGTTGTTGTAAAGGCATCAAGGAGATGCATAGTTACAAAAGAGGAGATATCATCTCATACAAACCTATCCTAAATCTAAAGAGCTGACAAATCCAAAGGTCTGCCATAAGATATTAACATCCGAAAAGGATCTGAGTTATACGGCTATATATACAGGGGTAAGATTAACCTAGCTATAAAAAGTAGCCAGGCATCTGACCTTGAGATTGGAATTGGCAGTTGCAATACCATCGTAACATCTTGGTTCCTCTCAACCCATAAGCCCCCACAAGATACTCTATTGTTATCTTTCCTGTTTCAAGATAATAAATCTTGTACGCTTTAGAAACTCCTTCACCTACAAGGATGCCTTGTAATTGCCTTCTTGTCAAGTTTGTCACGTTTAATGTGAGGAACATGAACAAAACACACACAACCAAACACTTTAAGAAAACTTAGTGAAGGTTTAAACCCATACCAAGCTTCAAATGGTGTTTTATCTTCCAAAGCCTCATTAGGAGTTGATTTTGCATAAAAACTGCAGTATTTGCTGCTTCTGCCCAAAATATTTTAGGCAGCTCCTTATGCAACATACATCTGGCTATCTCCAATATCCACCTATTTCTTTTTACACCAAGTCCATTTTGTTGTGGTGTGTATGGTGTTGTAAGCTGATGCACTATGCTAGCCTCTTTGCCGCGTGAATTAAATTCTGGTAAGGTGTCATTGTCAAAAAAATTCTGCTGAGGTGTATTTTTTTCCAATGTCAGACCTTTTTGAATCTTACAACCACTTTGATTTTCCACCAATTTCTTGAATTTCCAGAATACACTAGCAACTTCTGACTTGAATTTCAAGAAAAACATCCAGCACATTCTTGTAAAATAATCAATGAAAAGAGCATAATAGATGCTACCTTGTAGTGGTGGAGTTCTTTAAGGGCCTGTGACATCAGTGTGGCCTAGTTGTAGCTTTTGTAGGCTCTCCAGGTTGATTTAGGAAATGACTTTCTATGTTGTTTACCAAATTAGCAAGCATGACATTTAGTAGAATTTACTTCCAAATCAGGTCGGTTCTTCACCATCTTCATCTTTGCATTTTGACTAGCCCAGTGCTCGAGTCTTAGGCATAACTCAGGGATTTGCTTTTGCTGAAAAAACATTTGTTCTTACTCAAATGGATCTAATGAGAAACCTTTTCCTCTCATTTTGACTTTAAACAAGCCCTGTCCTGAGGAATCCTTGATCAAGCAAAATTTATCTTAAAAAGTTTGAAAACTTTTTCTAATAATTGACCAACACTTACACGTTCTGGTCTAAGTCAGGTACATAAAGAACACCTCTTATTGTTTTAGTACCTACTTGTGTCTCAACTGCAATGGCTCCTATTCTTTTTGTTGGAATGTGACCACCATGGCCTATTCTAAGCTTTGCAACTCGAGTAGGTTTCAATTCTTTCAAGAGTTCTTTCTCATACATCAAGTGTCAATCAGCCACGACTCGCTTCAAACATTGCTTGCAAAACATGATGCAACAAAGAGTTGATCCTTCTCCGATTCATTAACGACTCGAGCATCAACATCCTACTGATGAGTATTGTTCTTACAAATGATTGCTTTGTGCCCAAACTGATTGCACTTGCTGTACTTGGCATCAGGCCTTCTCCAACGCTTGAAAGGTGTGTGTTCGAGCTTGCTGCAATGCTTACAAGGAGGGTTATTTCCTTTGAAGCTACCTATTTATTTTTTGTTGTTATGTGCTGCACCTTCTTCATCAGTTGGTTGGTACTTTTTGTTCTTTTTCTTTTTCTTATACCGTCCATCATCTTGATGCTTGGTTGGTAAGGCTCCTTCAATGACTCCTTGTCTCATAACATGACGTTGCTCTTGTGCTTGAAAAGCACTTAAGAGCTCTGCTAGTGTAATTTTGGATAAGTCCTTAGTATTTTCTAAGGTTGTAATGGTCGCCTCAAATCTTTTGGGTACCGTTGCAAGGATTTTCTTAACAATCCTTGAATCGTTAAAAGTGGAACCCAATAATCTGATGTGATTTGCTATGTTAAGAAGTCGATCAGAGTACTCCTTTATGGTTTCACTTTCCTTCATCCTTTGCAGCTCAAAATCACACACCAAATTCAACACTTACATGCCTTGGGTCCTGTCATCACCTCCTTACTCAGTTTTGAGATAATCCCATATCTCTTTTGCTGACTTTAGAGACTTGATACGAGTGAAGACATTGGATAAAACTACCGAAAATAAGCATTCCTTTGCTTTGATTTTCTGATTTCTCTCCTGGTGACTCTTAATCTGTGCCATCGTGGGATTGTTTGGCAAGGGTGCAATCTCGTATTCGTCTTCTACAACCTCCTATAGAACCAACGCTTCCAGATATGCCTACATTCTAACAGCCCAGATTCGATAACTTTCTCCACCGAAAGTTGGTGGTGCCATTGACGAATAAATTGCTTCTCCGTTCATGGTATTCACGAAATCTGATTGGCACGCACACACAAGCCCCTCAAGAACTAATGCTTTGATACCAATTGAAGGTTTTAAAGCTGTTAAGGTAAATAACACAGCTAAGGAAAATCAAACAGTGACAACTGAAATAGAGACGAGAAAGAAGAAGAATAGAAGCAGAACAACTCAATTTTTTAATCTCTGCAGGTTTACATATACAAGACCTAGAAAATACAAAAACAAAATGGTAAAGCACATGACTGCTAGATTAACTAAGTCACTCCTAAATAAAAGGAACACATATCTAACAACTAGTGGACCAAGTCTTATTTAAAGCAAAGGGAGTAAAATTAAATTATGGCAGTACAAAAGCAAATTCCTAACAATTTGCTCGTAGGTTTAGATATCTGTTGTTGTGTATTTTTGCTTTTTAGTGTAGGCATGGATGATTATTACGGTAGCTGAGACTCAGATTGATTATTTACTTCTCTGAAAGGGCGACAGAAGCCTTTGTAAGAATTGCAAGGTTATTCCGAGTAAAAATATTTCCACTCACCATAGGCTTCTAGTGATGGATTTAGAGATTAAGAGAGAAAAGAAGAAGGCTTTTAATGCCCTACCGAGGATTAGATGGGGAGGCCTTACTCCTTCCCTTTCACGAGAGATGAAAGAGAAGTTGAGTAGTTTAGAGGCTTGGAGTAGTGGTGGGGATGTGAACAATATGTGGGACACTACTGCTGGTTGCATTAGAAAAGTAGCTACCGAGATACTAGGGGTTTTGAGAGGGACCTTTGGTGGACGTCAAGGCGATTGATGGTGGGATGGTGAAGTCCAAGGCAAATTGAAAGTTAAGAAGATTGTTTATACGAAGTGGTTGGAGTGTAGGGATGAGGATGAAAAGCGAAGGCTTAAGGAGACCTATAAGACGGCAAAGACAGAAGTGAAGATGGCGGTAACAAGTGCTAAGACAGCAGCATTTGAGCGCTTATATGTGGAGCTAAGTGATAAAGGCATGGACAAGAGATTGTATAGGTTGCCTAAAGAGAGAGGAAATCTCGCAACTTGGACCAAGTGAAGTGCATCAAGGATGAGGAGGGTGAGGTGGTGGTGGATGAGACTTTCATTAAGCTAAGGTGGCAAGCTTACTTTCATAAACTTTTAAACGAAAAAGGAAATAGAGATATTGAGTTGGGTGAGTTGACGCACTCTGAAAGTCATCGAGATTTTGGTTATTGTAGGCGGTTCAGAGTTGAGAAGGTTAGGCGTGCTATCAGTAGGATGAAGAGAGGGAGGGCGATCGGACCCGTTGAGATTCGGTAGATTTTTGGAAGAACATAGTCAAGGATGGCATAGAGTGGTTGACTAAACTGTTCAATGCTATCATGAAGACTGCCAAGATGTTGATGAATGAAGGAGGAGTACAATGGTTCCATTGTATAAGAACAAGGATGATATTTAAAATTGTAATGATAATAGGGGAATCAAGTTATTAAGCCACACTATGAAGGTCTGGAAGAGAGTGGTGGAGATGAGGGTGAGAAAAAAAGTGTCTATTTCAGAGAATCAGTTATGTTCATTTTAGAGAGAACGAACAATGGGACCAAAAGAATTCTCAGAAATCAGGAAGACTCTCACCAAAGTTAACATTAGCCCTCCTAAAGAGAACAAAACTGAATTACGCAGTAAGAACCAGAAGATGATCACCCAGTCAAAGGGAGAAATGTTGTCAGAAATCTATCAAAGATGTAACGTCGCCACCTATGAACATGTTGGACCAGTAGAAGCTCTTCAAGACCCAAAGTGGAAGAAAGCAATGGAGGAGGAGATCTCCATGACTGAGAAAAATAAAACTTGGATGTTAGTCGACAAACCTAAAGAAAGAAAAGTCATTGGTGTGACATGGATCTTTAGAGCAAAGTTAAAAGCAGATAGCTCCATCAACAAATACAAGGCGGGGCTTGTAGTTAAAGGGTATGCACAAATTTATGGTGTTGATTACTCTGACACTTTTTCTTCTTTTGCAAGATTAGATGCAATCAGATTGTTGTTCGCAATAGCAGCACAAATGGAATGGAAGGTGTTCCGACTTGATGTCGAATCAGCCTTCTTTAATGGTATATTGGAGGAGGACATATATGTTGAGTAACCATGACTATTTGTGAAACACGGTGATGAAGATAAAGTCTATCTGCTAAAAAAGGCTCTTTATGGTCTAAAGCAAGTGCCAAGAGCTTGGTATAGCAGGATAGATGATCCTGATCATCTGTAAAGCTTGGGTTTTGAAAAAAGCTTATCTGGATGCACTCTGTATGTAAAACATAAAGACAGTGATATCCCTGTTGTGTCTCTTTATGTTGATGATCTTCTGGTACCAGGAAATAATACAAGACTGGTAGATGAGTTTAAAGAAGAAGTGATGCAAGTTTTTGAATTGACAGATCTTGGTCTTATGGCCTATTTTCTTGGAATGGAGATCAAGCAAAGCAAAGGTGAAGTGTTCATTTTCCAGAAGAAATACGCAAAGGCAATTCTAAAGAAATTTTGAATGGAGGAATGCAAGTCGATGAGCACGCCGATGAATCAAAAAGAGAAGCTCTGTAAAGAAGATGGAGCTGACAAAGTTGATGAAGGTTATTATAGAAGCTTGATTGGATGCTTAATGTATCTCGCTGCAACAAGGCCTGATATTCTATTTGTTGTAAGTCTCTTATCTCGTTTAATGCACTG
Organism: Solanum virginianum; assembly: GCA_000787875.1. Taxonomy (NCBI): domain Eukaryota; kingdom Viridiplantae; phylum Streptophyta; class Magnoliopsida; order Solanales; family Solanaceae; genus Solanum; species Solanum virginianum. The sequence goes on along the minus strand of DF360808.1, from coordinate 36,862 downwards.
TGCAAGTGAAATGCAATTAAGAGCAGCAAAAAGAATATTAAGATATATCAAAGGCACTTGTCGTCAAAAAAAAAGATATATCAAAGGTTACTATCAACTATGGTGTAAAGTTTGAGAAGTGTCAGAGCTTTAAGTTGTTTGGATTCTCATATAGTGATTGGGCTGGATCTGCAGATGAAAAGAGAAGTACTTCTGGCCATTGTTTCAATCCAGGTTCAGGAATCTTCTCATGGTCATCCAAGAAACATGAAATTGTTGCGCAATCCACTGAAGAAGCTGAATTCATATCAGCAACAGGAGCCGTAAACAAAGTCTTACGACTTAGAAAGATCATGTGTTATTTACATTTGGAACAGAAGGAAAGTACAAACATTCTTGTCAACAACCAAGCAGCTATTGCAATCTCAAACAACCTGGTGTTTCACAAAAAGACCAAGCATTTAAACATCAAGTTTTATTTTCCTGAGAGAAGTGCAGCAAAAAGGAGAAGCGACTCTAGTCTACTGCAAGTCTGAAAACCAGCAAGCAGACCTTTTTACAAAGCCTTTACCAATCAGAAAATTTGAGCTTCTCAGACAGAAAATTGGAGTTTTTCCAAAACAAGGAGTGTTAGAAATTTGCTTTTGAACTGCAGTAGATTTAATGTTAATGCTTTTGTTTTAAATAAGACTTGGTCAATAGTTGTTAGCCTATGTGTTCCTTTTATTTAGGAGTGACTTAACTAATCTAGCAGTCATATGTTTTACCGTTTTGCTTTAGCATTTTCTAGGTCTTACATATGTAAACCTGCCGACATTAAAAAATTAGAGTTCTTTTGCTTCTATTCTTCTTCTTTCTCGTCTCAATGTCAGCTGTCACTATTCGATTTTCCTTAACTATGTTATTTACCTTAACATCTTTAAAACCTTCACAAATTCTCCTCTTGTTAGTGATTTGGGGCTTGATCCAGTAAAAGAGAATGGATATTCCATTTTTACATTTGGGCGTGTCCCAAAAGCCTCACTTATCACTTGAAACTTCATATTTTCTACACCTCAAAGAAGGATCTAAACAAAATAATAAAATGGGAAAGCTATATTCAATTACACAAGTGTCCAAATTTTAAAACACTAAGCAAATAATCAGAAAAAGACTTTATGTTGGCAACAGAGACCTATCTAGTGGTAGTCAACTATTTTGGATTCGTACTCGAGTATAAGTCAAATTCATTATCAAGAAATTTGTTAATGTGCTTCCACACAGAGATTTATGTGAAAGCACAGAAATGATTTGATATGGGATTGAGCTGTAGTTGATTGAAATCAATGAAATACTAACTAATGCACAGATATGTCTACACACAAAAGTCTGAAGAGTAAAGTTACAAGCTTGCAGCTTTAATGAGATATGACAAATGTGTTGTTAATCATACTACAAAAATCATATGGTCCAGGAGATAAAAACAAAGGTTTAGAACCAACTAAAATGATTAGTGCCTTGAAAAAATCACAATGCAAACTTTTTGTTAGGCTGTTCATATAAAATCCTAATACTTCTAAACCCAGAGCAAGGATCTCCCCTAACTCACTTAACCCAATGACTACCATAGCCAGAGACAGCTTATACAGTGTCTACTTGCAGCAAAAGCAAGGAGGAAAAGAAGGTGGACTCTACCCTTCACCAACTTTTGGCCAAAGAGTGGGGATTGAAAGCGCCCTTCAACTTCTACAATTAGGAACATTGACTGTGAACTGACTTCCAGTTCTTCTCTCAATGTCGAATAACAACAAATGCCTATGTGCGAAAACTAGTTTAATTCCATAAAGGGTCCTATTGCACATTTGAAAATGCAACTTATGCTGTTTTGAGGAGCAAAATTTTAAACTATGACAGGAATCACTTTTAAGAAAACTAATGTAAATATTTACATGATCCAAAACCAACATTTATGTTACCTAATATGAGGAGATGGCATACATTTTACACCAAACTTTGAAATTTGTTCAGTTACTTCTGGTCTGTTGGAGGAATCCACGATGGGTGAATTTCTTGAAACTACAAACAATTGTCCAAAGATTTCATTTTCGGCTGCTGGCAAAGACTGCAACAAGATTGCATTCATTCCATAAGCCATGAACTGTAAAGTGTACAAAAGAAGCAATCAGAAACTACTTGATGATACAACATTGCAAAAAGGACAAGAGAACATGAAAGAATCAGTGTGATCTCTGTAAGTATATAACATTCAATTTGTTTGAACTATACACAGACATCTCAGGGCTCAAAATAGATACTATCAATTTGTTTAAACTATATGCAGGATCTCAAACTAGATAAAATATTCTTGAAGGTATTCCAGTAAAGTGGAAGCACTCTTCATGTCATCATTCAGCAAAGAAAAAAGTAGCTAGGTAAGGTTATATTCACATTTTTAAAGTGCCGCTCTTTCGATTTGCCTACCAAACTTAAGCGTTGCCATGCTTGACCACCTTGATTAGCAACTTGGTCTCTATATTTGATAGACAATTCTTTGTGACCCAAACGATTTTTTACAAGGAAATCTCTCATAACATTTCATGTAAGAGTCATACATAGAAGGGAAAGCTTAAAACTTCCTAAATAAGTGGCTCAGCCACGAGTACCTTAATGCAGATTTTAATAATGAAATAAATTACTTATCCAGAGAATCAAAAAGTGGTTCAATCATGACAACTCTGCATCCTGCATTCAGTCTATTGGTTTTTCTTTTTTTTCCTGATAGATGATAGGTTTAGTGTCTACACCCCAATGGTGTTATTTTACCAGGGCACAATGTGACATCATAAATCAAACCCATAACACGGAGGCATACTCACAATGTCATAGTGGACGGTTTATATCCTCCCCATACTTTTTACACAAGCAATACTAGCTAACCACAAAGAATATAGTCCCTTGAGAAATCAGAATGGCTTTCCATGTAGAACACCACGTCAAGAATGACACCTTCATTGGAGTCCTATACCTCCATAATTTTTTCCACATAGGTGTGCGATTTCTTCTGGTTCTTAGATGACTATAATAGGGCTTCCCCGAAACTTTCAAGGATGACCCTCTCCAAGCTGATTATGTGCTCCACTTCTACTTCATCTCATAAGATATGCATTCAATCTTAAAAGCTTTCTTCATCTGAAAGCTAAAAGATGAGCTCCCAATTTGACAATTTTTTGGGGTAATAAACTGTAAATATTACCATAACAATCAAAGGAACAATACACCTAGAGAGGACACTAGAGATCCAACCTCTTTCCAGGAAGGTTGTTGAACTGCTTGTGCGTGATTAGTCAACTATACATTTCTCATATCTTTCCAACCTCCTAAATGCTGAATTAATTTCCTATAACTATTGTACACTTTTGACAGCCTATTATTCTTTCCTGCACCTCCTCCTGTATTTGGTTGATCACCTTTGTGGCTTGGACCATCAGACTCTTGAATTGTTTCCCATTTCTAGCCTTCCAAGTATGACATATCAATGCTCCCCATATTGCAGTTGCAATCTCCATGTGAAACTGCTTTCATTTCCTCATCTTTAACGACATCCATGTCTGTTGAATTGTTAGGTCTTAAGTGGAACACCCAGACAACAGTACAAAGCTTGTTGCACTTCTCTAGCCCATGCACAGTTTACAAACAAATGTTTCTGCGCCACCACCTGGTCATCTACACACAGGCTATACTTCTCATCTCCAGTGAGCATGTTCAGCCTTTGGAGCCTTGCCTTAGTGAGCAGTCTGTCCTGGTAAGCCACCCAAACTATAAACCTGTGAATATTCTCCATTTACAGTCGGTGAGTATACCCCATTGGTGTACCAGTGTGCCATGTCTACTTTGAGGGAGTTTATCTTCCTCCAGTACCAACTGCAATCTGCTGGAACCTGGTGCTCCCAAAAGTTCCTCATTATTCATATAAATCCTCATGCACCCATTTGACCCATAAGAGGTCCTTCCCTGCTAACTGTCATATAAGCTTTCCCAGAGTCAATATTCCATTGTTTGCTACTTTTAATGCTCAGACCCCCATACTTCTTGGGTGCACACACTGTGTTCCAAGTAGCAAAAGAAACCTTCCATCTATTGGTGGAGCACCTCCAGAAGAAATCCCTACATATCTTGTCCACCTTCTTAAGGATACTTTGATGCAGTATAAACACTGTCCCCAGAAATTAAAGATGGAAAACAAGACAGCTATAATGGCTTGCAATCAGCCTACATAAGACCATTAGTTACTCTGTTTGTTATCTTCTCCAAAAGTACATGCAAATCTACTTTGCTCCACTTCTTTGAGGACAGGAGCAATCCCAGGTATCTGATTGGTAAAGTTCCAACAGAAAATGCAGTAAAGCTTAGAAACCTCCTCTGTCTCATCATCTATCCTAGCACAAAAGAAGATTGATTTTTCAATGTTTGCCACCAACTCAATAACATCACTAAAGTGGTTTAAAACCTCTTATCATTCTTGTGATAGAGTTCTCCTGAGCTTTACAGAATATCATCAAGTCATCTGAAAATATCATATGTGTGAGTTTATTACTCTTACACATCGGATGAAACCTAAAATCTGATGACTCACTCATCCTCCTCAAAATTCTTGTAAGATACTCCATCACTAGGACAAAGAGCAGGAGAGACATTGGATCACCTCGTCTTAGCCATCTCTTCCCTTCAAAATATCCATACCCTTCTCTATTAACTTTGACAGTGAATCTGGCTGAAGAGACACAAATCATCACTATGCTGATGGAATATTCTGGGAAACCATACTCTTGAAGTTCTTCTTGAAATCCCAACACACCATGTCATAGACCTTTCTGAGATCAATCTTCATTAGGCATCTAGGTATAGTGTTCCTCTTATAGTGCCTAAGAATATCATGACATATCAAGACATTGTAGACTAATGATCAGACCCTCTAACAAAATTGCTTGGCTTTCTGCTAATGCACGCTACAGCTTTCTTCATGATGCAAACCAACTTTGACATGCACTTGTAAACATTACAACACGAAATAGGCCTAAATTGCCATGCTTTATGAGGTACTGTTACCTTAAGGACTAGTGAGATCATGGTGGCTTTGAGCTGCTTCAGCAGTTTGCCTGTTTGGAAAAAATCTAGAATTGGCTTTGTCACATCCTTGCCTATTATTTCCAAAGCAGCTTCACAATATTACTACCATAGCCATTTGGTCCAGGGCTCTGGTTCTTATTAATGCTGAACATAGCTTGCTTCACCTCCTTTCCACAGTAAAGCCAGATCAACTCTAGTTGTTTTGTGATGTACAGCGTTCTTCCAAACGTAAGAAAACTAGTAAAGGCTCTAGTTCTCTGTGTTTTCTTCTGTTGGAGAATCTAGTTAACATAGGACTCAGTCGACGAGTTAACATAGGACTCACTCAGCTAACTAGTTAGCATATCATAGGAATTTGTGTTTGAATATGAATGTATTACATATTAGTGAATGTAGTAGTAGTAGTAGTAGTAGTCAATAGGACACAATGATCACAAGATAATCAACTCTATACACAACATTGCTTATGTAAAGGGCATTGTTTTATTGATTCAATTATCACGAAATATACAAATGTGCTAGGCTTGTATCTGGAGTATTGTGTGATAAGAAGATACCACCTAAACTCAAAGGTAAGTTTTACAGATTGGTGGTTAACCATCTTTGTTGTATGGGGTGGAGTGTTGGCCAATCAAAAATGCACATGTCCATGTCCAGAAGATGCATGTTGCAGAGATGAGGATGTTGAGATGGATGTGTGGTCACACCGGAGTGACAAGGTTAGGAATGAGGTGATTAGACATGATATGGCGAAACTTAATCTCACTGAGGACATGACCCAAGATAGGAAGAAGTGGAGGTCGCGAATTAAAATAGTAGGCTAATTGGTTGGTAGGGTTAGGTGGTTACCTAGCCAGGGGGTCTAGTAGGGTTGAGTAGTAGTGTTTTTTTTCTAGCATGTGTTGTCATGATTTGTTGTTTATGTGTTAATTGTATCATATTTTCGTATTGTCATGTGCCTTCTTTTACTTTTTGTCATATCTAGTTTATTCTTCTTATGGGTTGTTGAGACGAGGGTTCCCAGGAAACAACCTCTCTACTTCTATGAGGCAGTGGTAAGGTCTGCGTACATTCTACCCTCCGCAGACCCCACTTGTGGGATTTCACTGGGTATGTTGTTGTTTTTGTTGTTGCTAGTTTTTGTCTCCTTTCTATACTGTGTTTCATACATGGTATCAGAATTCTAAAGACAAAACTAAAACCTGCATAATTTCTCTCCCACAATCTCTGACAATGGCCCCAAACACAACTCCTCTATCACTATCAGCCCCTTCCCTGCATCACCTTACTGTTGCTTCTCCAATCAAGCTTAAGCCTACAAACTGCTTGATTAGAAGAACTCATCATGCAGCTTATGCAAGTTATGAAAGTTACAGACTTGATCAAACAGGAGAAACCAGACAAAGGTAGCTACTATTCCACAGATGGAAAGGAGGAAGTTGTCGAGGAGAAAGCTAGTGAGGACTGTAACTGAAAAGAAAGAGATGTGGTGTTAAGGACATGGATCTCAGGAACTATGACTGAAGAGAGCATGTATCACATTGTAGGCCGTACTATAGCCAAGGAGATGCGGGAATGCTTGGAAGAGGCATATCTTCAAGCAACAAAGGATAAAGAGTTGCAACTCAAGCAACAATTTCAGAACATAAAGTTGGGATCTAAGAAACTTATGAGTATCAGAAAATGTTTTAAGGGTATATGTGATGGTCTTGCAGCCATACACAAACCTTTTGATTTGGATAGCAAAGTTATCAACTTTGCAAGAGGTTTAGGTCCTAAATGTAGGACTTTCAGAACTGTGATGCTTGGAAAGGCACTTCATCCAACTCTCAATCAGTTTGCCAATGCTCTAAGAGGTTTTGACATTAGAGGAGGAGGATGAAGTGCCACCAGAGAACCATAGTATGGCCTTGTCTACACAAAAAGGCAGACGTAGAGGATTCAGAGGAGACTCCAATAGAGGAAATTCTAACTACAACTCAAGAGGAAGAGGATTAAAACCTGCTAGATAGGAAAACTTCAATCAGAACAACCAAATCATGCATGGATCAAATCAGGTGAACGACAAGGATTCATCCGGTGCTTGTCAAATCTGTGGTAGGAATAATCACACTGCAGTAAGTGTTTCTATAGATGGGACTACTCATACTGGGCTCAAGAGACTCTTCCACAAGCTTTGGCAGCATCCAACTTGCAGGGAACAACTGATCCAACAATGTACGTTGATTCAGGAGCCACAAATCATATGACCAACAACATAGGTAATCTATCTAATCTGAGAACATACAATGGAACTGATAAAATAATTGCAAGTGATGGATCACATCTAACCATTACACATGTTGGAAACACTACAAAATCAAGGTTGAAAGTTAAGGAAATATTAGTAGTACCCAAGTTAAATAAGAATCTATTGTTTGTTAGCAAGCTTGCTAAGGACAACTCTTGTACACCTGAGTTTGATGAATTTGATTTTGTGGTTAGGGACAAGAAGCCAGGGAAATGGCTGGCCAGTAGATCTAAGAAGAGATGACTCTAAGCACCGGAAGACAATGACATCTTTGCCATGACAGCATGTTCAGACTAGAAGAAGACAGATTAAATTTGGCATGCTAGATTAAGCCACCCTAGTGTAAAGTCTTTCCGGTTTTTGAATAGAAATTTTAGATGTTGAAAGTTGGAATAAATTGCCTACTATCTGTACTAGCTGCTAGTCAAGAAAGTGCTGTAAACTTCCATATGCATTGAAAAATAAAATTGAGAAAGAACCTTTGATTAAGATTCATTGTTATCTATGCGGTCCAGTCCCTGCTGCATCATCTCAACATATGAAATACTACGTATTGTTTGCTGCTTGCTGATGATAATACAAGGTACATTTAGTTGTATCCAACTAGAGTGAAGTTTGAATTCTTTGAAGTTCTCCTCAAGCTCCAAGAGATGGTTGAAAGACAGTTTTCCAAGCTAATTAAGGTTTTCCAGTGTGATGGTGGTCGTGAGTTCATCAATAATGTCTTGCCCTAATACTCTAGGACAAAAAGGAATTTCTGAAAGGAAGCATAGGCATATAGGAGAAACTGGGCTAACACTACCTTTTCATGCCAAACTGCTCTTGTTCCTTTAAGTACAAGCGTTCCTTCCTCAGGACTAAAGAATGAGATATCATTTGCCAAGCTTTATGGGACATCTCCAGACTACAACAGTTTAAAGGTTTTAGGCTGTAGGTGTTATCCATATCTCAAAAGCCATATAAAGTTTGCACCAAAAACTTATCCCTGTGTCATTGGTTATAGTAGTCGACATAAACGCTACAGATGCTATCAACCATCCACTAGGAGAGTGTTTGTCTCTATCCATGTGATCTTTAATGAACATACATTCCCTTATGTGCAATCAGGAAAAATGATTCAACTAATCTCACTCACTTAGCCACCTTCCTTGAGTCTTTTTCTAATGTGCAGGATGACACTTCAGGTGATCACCAGGCTTCCAGTGCGGTTGATATTATCCATACAGGGGAAATGTTGTTAGACATTCCTCCAGAAATGGTGCACATTGACGCCACAAAACATGATGCTCAACCTGAGGATGTACTATCAGAAAACAGTCATGATCAAACTAATGATGATATACAAGAAAGTATGCCAGAAGGTCACGAGAGTCTAGCTGATCAAGAGTCAGGACGCACAACCTCAACACCTAGTCCACAAGGCATACAACTTGAAGTTTACTTATCAAGATGGTTCAACACTGAGAGCAAGGCAGAACTTTGGAGAGATGCTAATCTCTCAAACCACAAATGGAGTGACTTCTGAGAGTACAGATGGGCATCACATAGTGACAAGATCAAAGAGTAAACAAGCCTTGATAGCAGCAAATTGCGCAGCTAAAACTGAGCCTAAAACCATAGAGCAGGCAGTAAAACTGCCACACTGGTATGCAGCCATGAAGGAAGAAGTAGATGTCAAATCAAACATGGACCTTGGTGCCTAGAACTACTGACACAAATGTGGTTGGACCAAGGTGGGTATTCAAAACTAAGCTCAAATCAGATGGCTCTATAGACAGATACAAAGCAAGACTAATAGCCAAGGGGTATTTTAAACTTGAAGTGTTACAAAATGTACAGTCATATCTAGTATTTATAGCATAATAATAGGTAGAGATATTTAGGAATCTTAGAGATTTTTTTAAGGATCTTTTCTGATTTTATTTCCTTAGATAGATTTACTTGTACACCTATAAATAGCTCTTATTCTTGGAATAATATAACATGAAATCAGTTCCATTGGCTCTATATTTTACATGGTATCAGAGCCTAGACTTCTATACATCAGCTTGATATCAAGAATGTTTCCTTCATGGCGATCTCCATGAAAAGGTGTATATGGAACAACCGCCTGAATTTGTTGCTCAGGGAGAGTATGAAAAAGCTTGTCATTTGAGAAAATCTCTGTATGGTTGATGAGTCTTTGTTAGTTCTCCGAGTTTGTTTGATTGGGTTCAGATTCGCTTGATTCTATGATTTGTTTCACATGATTCACTGGTTTGGAGTTCTATTTCTGTCCAACACAGACTTGGTTGGATAATTTCAGCTTTGGACAATTGTCTATCAATTTATTTCAATTCTGATAACATGATTTCGGTCTCCACAGAAGATTTTTCTCAATTCTATCAATATGAGAAATCATTGAACGAATCTACTTCAGTTAATGCTTTTGCCGAGTCAACAAAAACATGTCTCATCACCTCTTCAAATAAATGGGTCATTGATTCAGGTGCCACAAATCACATGACAGGTAATCCTAATATTTTTTCTAGCTTTCGATCACACAAAGCACCATCTCCGGTTACTGTAGCTGATGGATCAACTTGTAACAGTGTTGGATATGGGACTATTAGACCAACCTCCTCTGTTACCCTGTCATCTGTACTAAGTCTACCAAAGTTGGCTTTTAATCTGATTTTTGTAAGCAAAGTTACTAGAGATCTTAATTGTTATATTTCATTCTTTTCGGATCATTGTCTATTTCGTGATCTTAAGACAAATCAGGTTATTGGCAAAGGACATCTAATTGATGATCTCTACATCCTTGATGAATGGGAGCCTCGGTTTGTTGCATGCTCTAGTGTCGTCTCTCCATTTGAAGCACATTGTCGATTGGGACATCCTTCTTTACTTCTGTTGAAGTTTTTTTTTCCTTAGTTCCATGATATTTCTTCATTGGAATGTGAATCTTGTTGATTTGCAAATCATCATCGCAGTCCATTAAGTCCAAGGATTAATAAGTGAGTTGAGTTTGCTTTTGAGTTGGTACATTCAGATATTTGGGGACCATGTCCAGTTGTTTCTAAAACTGGGCATATATATTTTGTTGTTTCTAAAATTGAGGCATAAATATTTTGTCACTTTCGTGAATGATTTTTCTAGAATGACTTGGATTTGCTTTATGAAGAGTTGATCTAAAGTGTTTACTTTACTGCCTTCTGTGCTGAAGTCAAAACTCAATTTAATATCTCAGTGCGAATTCTAAAGAGTGATAATGCTAAAGAATATATGTCAGAATTATTTCGATCTTACATGAGAAACCATGGTATTCTTCATCAGTCTTCATGTGTTGATACACCTTCTCAGAATGGAGTTGCTGAGAGGAAGAATAGGCATCTACTTGAGACAGCTTGGGCACTTTTGTTCCAAATGAAAGTCCCGAAACAATTTTGGGCAGATGCAGTCTCTACAGCTTGTTTTCTGATAAATCGCATGCCGTCAGCTGTGTTGGCAGGTAATATGCCTTATAGTGTTCTTTTTCCAAACAAATCACTATTCCTGGTGGAACCGAAGGTGTTTGGGAGCACATGTTATATTCGAGACGTTCCACCATCTGTCACCAAATTGGATCCAAAGGCATTAAAATGTGTTTTCTTGGTTTATTCTCGACTTCAGAAAAGGATGGTATTTTAAACTTGAAGTGTTACAAAATGTACAGTCATATCTAGTATTTATAGCATAATAATAGGTAGAGATATTTAGGAATCTTAGAGATTTTTTTAAGGATCTTTTCTGATTTTATTTCCTTAGATAGATTTACTTGTACACCTATAAATAGCTCTTATTCTTGGAATAATATAA
>DF360808.1:0-24473 GCA_000787875.1 Solanum virginianum | reverse complement strand
TCGACTACTGGCTATTGCGTCTTTGTTGGTGGAAATCTAGTATCTTGGAGGAGTAAGAAACAAAATGTTGTATCTCGATCTAGTGCAGAGTCCGAGTATAGAGCTATGGCTCAGTCCACATGCGAAATACTGTGGATACAACACCTTTTAGCTGAGGTTGGTTTGAATCCTTCTTCTCCAGCGAAACTATGGTGTGATAATCAGGTTGCTCTACATATTGCCTCAAATCCAGTGTATCATGAACGGACAAAACATATTGAGGTTGATAGTCATTTTGTCCGCGAGAAGATTTAAGAGAACGTGATTTCTACAGGCTATGTGAAGACAGGAAAGCAATTGGGTGATATATTCACGAAGCCTTTGAATGGAACTCGGACGGAATATCTTTGTAACAAGTTGGGATGATCAATATCTATACTCCAACTTGAGGGGGAGTGTTATAAAATATACAGTCATATCTAGTATTTATAGCATAACAATAGGTAGAGATATTTAGGCATCTTAGAGATTTTTTTTAAGGATCTTTTCTGATTTTATTTCCTTAGATAGATTTACTTGTACACCTATAAATAGCTCTTATTCTTGGAATAATATAACATGAAAACAGTTCCATTGGCTCTATATTTTACATGAAGAAAATGAGTTTGAAGAGACCTTCAATCTTGTTGTCAAAGCTACAACTATAAGAGTAGTATTATCAGTACTTGTCCATTTACATTGTCCTATTAGACAGCTTAATGTTAAGAATTCATTCCATCATGGACATTGCCAAGAAGAAGTTTATATGGCACAGCCACCAGGATTTGTTGATCCCCCTTATCCACATCATGTGCTCTCTCTAAAGAAAGCTTTGCATGGCCTTAAGCAGGCACCCACAGCCTAGCTCAACAGATTTAGTCTGAACGTACTTCATCTTAGGTTCAATTATAGTAGAGTAGACTCATCATTGTTTGTTCTTCTCTGCAAGAGAGGTATTATCCTTCTTCTTTTATATGTAGATTATATAGTAATTACAGGAATCTCCCTTACCAAGAAATAGTTATTGCACTTGGAAATGAGTTTGCTATGAAGGATCTTGGCCAACTGCATTTCTTCCTTGGAATTGAGGTTACATATTTTGATGGTAATATCCATCTAAATCAAAGTAAGCATGCTACAAAACTGCTCAAGAAGACTGACATTGCCATGGCTAGACCATTGAACACACCAGTTGCACAGAAGCATGGCCTATTGGAAGCTACAGGAAGTCCTGCCAATGCTTCATTATACAGGAGTATTATAGGAAGTCTTCAGTATCTTATATTAACTAGGCCAGATATCCCTCGTGCAGTAAATTTGGCCAGCCAGTTCATGTAAACTCCTAATTGTGAGCACTTCCAATCTATTGAAAGAATCCTCAAATATGTCAAAGGCACAACTCAGCTGGGACTTAGGCTGATTGCACACTCACCCTTAAGATTGTATGGATACTCTGCCATAGATTGGGAGGTTGTGTTACAACAACAAGATCAACTATACGGTATTCAATTTACCTAGGTGCTAACTGCATCTTCCAGACCTCTAAGAAATAGCAAATGGTTGCAAGATCATGTGTTGAAATTGAGTGTAGAGCACTGGTTTTGACTGCAGAGATCACATGGATAATTTATATTCTTAAGAGACATTGGTAGGTATATCATAGTCTGCAGCTCCAATATTGTTTTGTGACAATCTCAGTGCACTATACATGAATGAATCCTGGCTACATGCCAGAACAAAGTATGTTCAACGGATTAACATTTTGTCAGCGGAGAGGTGGCTAGAGGTCAGATTATAACTCATTTTGTTTGATCTCAGTATCAACTAGCTGACATTCACACTAAGTAATTAAGCAAGCAGTAGTTCGTATGATTTTGACGCAAGCTAGGAGTGGATGATCCTCCTCTCGCTAGCTTGAGGAGTCGACTAGGACCCAATGATCAAAAGATGATGAAACTTTGTACACCAACATAGCCTATATAAAGGGCATTATTCTATTGATTCAATCATCACGAAATATAGAAATATTCTAGTTTCTCTATCTCCTTTCTATACTGTGTTTTCTAAAGCTTTCTCCCTAATAGCTTTGTATAGTAGTCAACCAGAATACCAACAATAGCTTCCTGCCTATGCTGAATCATATTTATTCTCTACTTGATAACTGAGAAGAAGTACTTTGTACTGTCATCCCCAATTTGATCAAGTAGTTTTACTTCTTTGTTGCAGGAAAATCTCAAGAGTGTGAATTTTTTACACGTTGCTTTCTCCTCGTGTTGTACAACACCTTCTGGCTTTAGGCCCAAAAATGAACCAAAAAACCCCCCAAATTCAGTTCGCTTAAATACGAAAACATACCAGAAAACATAAATTCAACCGATTGTACGAACCAAAAGCAGATGAAGGAGATACATACATAACAGAGACAACCAGATTCGACGAAGGCGTTGTAAAACGTTAGTATTAATTATTGTCCGCCCCAGTAGCAGAGCACACTAGAATGAAACAACAAAATACCAAGGCTTGTTTGGTAGGTGGATAAAGTTCTCTATTATTAATAAATATTAAAAAATACTTCCTCCGTCTATTTTTACTTGTTCACTTTACTTTTTTGAAATATTCAATAATTTTGTCCACTTTATAAAATTAAAAGATAATTTTATACTTAGTTCCTAATTTACCCCTCATCATTAATTATATTCATTTCCCTACATTTTTTAAAACATTGTATTTAGTATATTCAAAGGGTAATTTGATAAAATTACCTCACCATTTACTACTTTTAATCCTTGTGCCAAGTTAATAAGGATCAAGTAAGGTTCGACGGAGAAAGTATAATATAACTAGTAAAAACACCTGCACTATGGGCGGTCAGTCATTTATTTTAGTATAACTTACAGAAATCCCACATTGAGGAAAGGAAATTTCAATTTATCCCAACCTTTTTCATATTAGGAAAATCCCATAAAAAGAAAATTATGCGAATATATTTCATTTTTACGGATACACTTAAAAAGATAATTTTACGGATACACTTCATTTTTACTGATACACTTCGCCATATATGATTCATAAGTCATGATACATTCTATATGACTCGATTTTTATATATAAATGAATCACCATATTTAATGAATCACCATAAAAATGTGTGAACAACTTATAGTTTTGAAATGAAGAACCATACAATATACATACTCTCAGTTTTATATATAGATGAATCATCATAAAAAGTTATGAACAATTCATAGTTTTGAAATGAATCACCATATAAGATACATATCACACACATGAATCGCTATATTTTTTCTAGACCCATATAGTTCCAATGAATCAGCAACATATATGACTCAATTTTATATCCCCATGAATCATCATATCTAATGAATCACCATAAAAAAAACTGAGAAGGAAGCAAAGAAGTGGTGGAAGAAAATCAGTGTTCTGTCTACAAGAAGGAAGACAAACTATTTTCACTCTCAGATCTTTCTTCTATTATCCATAAATATTGCTTCTTCTTCCTGCAATTCCCGTTTCCTCTTTGTAATTTTTTGGATATGGGTTAATAAATGAATTTGAATCAAACGAATAACTATATAGATAGTCACAAAAGAGTGAAGGAAGAAATTGAAAATGAAAATAGAGAGGACTTTGTTGATGTTTTGCTTGGGATTTTCAAGCAAACACATGGTGGATGGCTTTTCTATTGACAGAGATGCCATCAAAGCTCTCATTCTGGTGAGTTCTCTCTCTCTCTCAAATTTGTATCTCGATATGTTTGAATTATTTCCCTTTACAAACTCATATGAAGAAAAACTATTCATTTGGGTCTAGTAGTCCTAAATCTTTTCAGGCGATTTAGGATGATGGGTTTTGTGGGAATAGGGCAGAGTGTATCAGACGCGGGGAGAGAAAAAAGCGAAAAAGAGATTTTAGTAATTTGTAAAAAAGGTAGAGAATATTTAAAAATATTTTAATATAATGTGAAATTTATGTAATTTTTCCTTTTATTTATGAATCTAATTTTGAAAATAAAATTTTCACAAAAAAATATATATAGTTCAAGATGGAAAAGATAAAAATCAATTAAGTAAAAGTGCAGATGGAAAAACTATATAACAAATTGTAAATAAAACACTACTGACCCTCTTTGATTATAAATTATTAAGACAGTTTTATATCAATAATTCTTAGTAATTATCAAGATTATTAATTTCTATAATTCTAATATATAAAAATTTTAGCTGACGTGCTTAATCATTTTTTCATGACATAGCTCGACTTGAGGTATAACTTTTAGAGATCGTTTGATAGCTGGTTAAGGCTTAATTTAATACATGAATAATTTTAGTTATTCATGTATTAACTTTATACGTTGTTTGGTTTGTAAATAGAATAAAGGTTATTCATGTTTTAGTTTTATACAATGTTTGGTTGATAGGCTTCAAATGATGTATAAAAGTTATTAATGTATTAATTATGTGTGGTGTTTGGTTGTATTTTAGTAATTCTACATTACTAAAATTCGTATAACTTTATGAGAAAATCAATGTATAGTTTTATACAGGATAGAAAGTGGAATAGGTTATGTGGGTATTAGTTACATATGGCTTAAAATAATAAAATTACACATTTACCCCTATCAATTTACTTTCAAAATCTTTCTTTTTTTATTTGATTTAAATATGCGTCCAACGAAAATATATTTACATTAGATGTAGATCAAATGTTAACTGAGAATTCTTATGGAATAGGCGGTCTTTCTTTATTATGTATTTTTTTTTAAATATACTATTTATTTACTTTTTTATTTCTAAAGAGTTAGAAGTCACCTTCAACTAATTGAATCATTGATTAATATAAGCTATCTAATATATGTATTTATTTATTTATTTGTTAATAACGTATATTAATTTACAATAAATCAAATAGTCAACAAGCAATAATTTATGTATTGTAATTTCAACATGACTAATACTTGCATAACTAATACATGCATAACTATACCTTTTTTTATCAATTCATTTATTTTATAAAAAAAATACCTTCTAACCAAAATATAATTTTGGTATGCGAAGTTTAAAAAATGTGAAGTAACTAAAATTATTTAAAGTTTAGTACTTGAAATTAAACTAAAATGATTTTTTGGTATCTAAAGTTAAACCAAATTATTTTTAAACTAAACTAAAATACCATTTTGGATATAGGATACTGATCCCATTTTTATGAAGAAATATTTTTTAACTGAAGTAGAACATTTACCTTTTTTATTTTTAAAAATAAATAACTTTTGAGGAAAAATAAACAAATGGAGATATAGGGTATATTTAAAATTGAGAATGAGTTATTTAATTTTGCGCTTTTCACATGCTTCTTTGTTAAAATTAAGGGTAAATTTATTCTAAAGTATAATGAGGGGTATTATTTGAATCGAAAGTTCAACGAAAGGGGTATATTTAAATTGAAAGTATAACGATAGATATATTAAAACTATTTCTAATAGTGCAAGGGCATATTTTGACCTTTTATTGTTATTTAATTGGTATAATAAATAAAAGCTCACTAAACATTTGATAATTAAGAAATAAGAATTAGCTTAAATTTCTTTTGAATTCTACAAAACTAAACCCCGCATAACTAAATCTTGCATAACTAAACTCTGCATAACTAATACCTGCATAACTAATACTTGCATAACTAAACCCTGCATAACTAATGTTGACATCCAATTTTTACCTTTTACAACATAAAGTAATTATTGAGCTTATTGAATTTTTCAACGATTTGAAATAATTTTTCAAAAAAAAAAAAAGAAAAAACTATAGTTTTGAGTAATTTTAATGTTAAGTCTTATAGTTTTAATTATACGTGTTATATAATTATTATATTTTTTATAATTTTTTAAAAGTCTTTCCAAAAGATCTTTAATTATTTTTCAAACAATTATTTTTCAATTAGTTGAGTTAATTATTTTATTTTGTTAATTTTAAGAAGCTCTTTAATTGATTAATATTAAATTAGTCTTTATAGTCAAATTGATTAGTTAGCTCAATTTGGCTACACCTTAAAATTTTTAGTGGCCTAATTTTAAATTCGTTTCCTCGTCCAATCTAACTCATTTTTTCAACCCTCTTTTTTAACCCAATTGATCCATTTTGGACCAAATTCCAGCCCAACATCCAAAAACTCGCCCCAACTTTTGCTTTTCAACCCTACATACACCAACATATGCATACATATATTCACCAATACTCAACTCACGAGCCCCTCTTTTCATCCTTTCCCTTTTACTTTTTCATTCACGCGCATGACCTTTGTCCTGTTTTCTTCGATGAAAAACTTCGAGCCATAGACGATAACACAATAGCAAAATGCCACAGACCCAATGACCTACAAACACGAAACAAACCTGCAACGGATAGTGACCAGATGTGAAACACCCCAAAAGAGTGCCTCGGAAATGCTCATAATCATAATTTCCATATATCTCAAAATACGTGCGTAATATTAAAAATTCGACTTCATATTCTTGATTAAGGAGCAAAATTGAGTGGGAAATGAGTATAACTCGGATTTTAGAAGGCCATAGCGAAAATTGATTTTCGCAAAATATTCAGAGACAGAAGTTGTCTGCGACTATATTAGAAGTCCCATGCTCTTGTGTATCCATATTTTAAGCCTCATTTGGTTAGGTTGGGAGTGTATTAGGGTCGTGAGAGACTTCTAGTACTTAAACGAGTTCAAGACTTCCCTATGAGTTGGGTTTTGGGTATTGATTTATGCAAGGGTCAACTTTAAATGAGCATAACTTTTAGCACACTTGGAACTGGATGACCCACAACATGTCAAATGAAATTCCTTTGAGTTAGCTTTCCAATTCACTTGGTTTCACCTCATTCCGAGGACAGATGAAGGAGTTATGACCAATTTCGTGTGACTCTCCCATGCAGTGATGTCACACGGTCGAAAGAAGGAGTTATGACCATTTTTGTGAAATCCTCCCGTGTAGCAAAACCACACGGGCAGTGGGGCTTTGGACGGGCCGTGTAGGCTGTCTTGAGCTGGAAAAGACAATTTTTGGTCTAAGGCATCTGACAGGCCAGTGGCACAAGCCGTGTGGCTTGCCCTTGACCATGTGGCTAGCCGTGAGGTGTGTGCAAGGGAAGCTTAGTGAGCGTAGAAGGAGTTTTTGGCCAAGTGTTGTACCACGGCCATCCACAGGTGTTGTGGCAGGTCTCATGAGCTGTCTGGCCTGGCGTGGAGCCTTGGCCACATTTTTCTCACCAAGTGTAACTCCACAGGCCACTACACGAACCATGTAGCATCACATGGCCTGTGGAGACTACCGTCAAAGTGAGGAAATATGATTTTTCCAAAGTATCCCAACTTTCAATTTTTGACCAAGTCGCACCTCACGGACACTCCACACGACCCATGGAGTGCCACAAGATCCGTGTGGGAGCATCACTTTGCCAATTTTTCTATCCGATCACTAATGGCATTTTCGTGAATTTAATCCATTCTAATGACCTTTTTAGACTTCCAATGCCATCTTAACCTCCCCAAAAGACTTAAACCCTATTCTAAAGGATCAAACTCATTACTCTCAACTTGAATACACTCTTAAATTCTCTCAAGAGCCTTTACCAAGACCCCAATACAAATTCAAGGAAACTCAAGAACAAGTGTTGGATTTCAAGACCTCATTCCAAGCTTCCATTCTTTCCCAACTCAATTTCAAGAAACTCAAGATCTAAGGTATGTGGTTTTCAACCATTGGATCCTTTCACCTATGGTGCCTAACCTTCCTTTTAACCTAAATTGCATATTTCTAAGATGATTTACTTATGGGTATTACTTATTATGAATTTGGGTATAAACCATATTGGAATTTCATAAATTTGTAATTGTTTAAGCATGTTTTAAGCTATGAATCTAAGATCCATTATGTGATTTGGTGGGTGGTTTTAGATTGAATTTTCTTGCATGAATTCACTCTTGAATTGCATAATCTTATACTAGCATTACACACTCACCAAGTGTTTGATAAAATGTCCAATTTTGAAATCTTGAGTTATTGATGATCCATTGCATGACCTATGATTTGAATGACTTTATGATGATACAAAGAATATTTATATGAGTTGTTTTCATGAAAATTATCTTTAGTAATGTAAGTTGACCATGCCTAGTTGAGGAGGTGATGCCTCAATCACCATGGATGGTAGGGTGCTGATGGTAGGGTGAGACAACCATCAACCAAATTGAGGGGTTGATACCTCAATCACCATGGATGGTAGGGTGAGATAACCATTAACCAAATTGAGGGGTTGATACCTCAATCACCATGGATGGTAGGGTGAGATAACCATAAACCTATTGAAAGGTTGATACCTCAATCACCATGGATGGTAGGGTGAAACAACCATCGACCAATTGAGGGGTTGATACCTCAATCACCATAGATGGTAGGGTGTGACAATCCATCATAATATTGGTCTCTTCTTACATCTGTAATATGTTCTATATAAGCATGTTTTTGCTTCAAGTATCATTCATGCATGTCATATTGCTATAAGCTCATTCATTGCCTAATTATGCATTTTGATTATGTGTCTATCTCTTGTTGCATCACATCCCACATACTTAGTACATTCAACCGTATTAACATATACTCTATGCTTACATAATGTTAGCATGTAGGAACCGGAGCCCCATTTGATCATCCTCATCCTTCATGTGGCTTGTACGACCTCTCAAAGCTTGTTGGTGAGTCCTCAACTCCGAGGACATACTTCTCTTGATTTATGCTATGTATTGACTTTTCTTACGTTGGATACTTATGACTATGAGGGTAAGCCCAGAGATTTTCTTGGCTCCCGCTCCTATTTATGTATTAGAGGTGTTTTTGAACTTTTTGATGTATCAATGATATACTCTTGTCTTCTATGTTCTATGGTATTAAAGTTGTCCCTTAGCCCTATTTATCCCTATTTAATATCTCATATTGTTATTTTATTGCTTCCGCAACCAAGGATGTGCAATGATACATTAAGAGACTTGTTTGGGGTCCCTTCGGGTTCCCCATTTATCATGTCACATCTAGGCCCTAGGTACGGGTCGTGACACTCAAGCTTATACTATGAGTTGGTTTTGTCTATTGAGACTATGTATGTTTTGAGCTATGAAACTATGATCTATTATGTGTTTTGATGGTGGATTTCAAGGTATCTCATCTGAGGGTTTTGCAATATATTGGTAGGTTTATTTGCGTTGAGTTATGAAACTATGATCTATTATGAGATTTGATGATGGATTTCAAGGTATCCTATATGAGGGTTTTACTATATGTTGGTGGGTTGAGTTGCATTGAGTTTTCTCATATTATTATACTCCTGAATTGCATGATTTTGAACAAGCATTATATACCCACCAAGTGTTTGATAAAATGTCAAATCAAGAATTGTCAAGTTAATTACATATTTTATAAGTCAAGTGACTTCACGATGAATATGGGCTATCAAGTATGTTATGAATTTATGAAATTATCTATGATTATGCAAGTATAAAGTTAAGGCCTACTTTCAAGATTTTACCTCTTGTGAGCCTTTGATGTTAATAAAAGGGTAATGTTTGATGATGATCTATTCTCATATTTCAAGTTAGGCTTACCATTAGAGGTCAAGTATATTTAAGAGCTACTCATGTCATGATTCCATGTTTATTGCAAGTTATTAAAGTATGATTATTATAAGTATTTCGTAGGATCAGACTTTGCACCGATGGATGGAGGGTTTGCTCTCTTTCTTTGAACTATGTGCCAACATAGGATTATGTTATACCCTTGCTATACTAGTGGATCCCTTTAGTGCACTTTATCATGAAATCCACCCTGAAATAGGATGGGTTACCATAAGGGGGGTTACTTCTCCGAAATGAGGATTCATTTAGTGCACTTTATCATGAAATCTACCCCGAAGTGGGACGAGTTCCCGTAAGGGGGGCTTACTTCTCTGAAATGAGACGGGCTCCCGTAAGGTGAAGTATGGTTTACCTTGGCAAGTAGACCACCTCTTTACCGATGAGGGGTAATCATCGGGATTCCAAGTTGTAGCTCGGTTGGTCTTACTCTTTGTTGGTTGAGGTCTCTTCCCACACATGTAATATGTTCTATACAAGTTGAATGATTTACAAGCATGTATTACTTCAAGCATTGATCATGCATGCCATATTGAGATTATGCTTATCTATTGCCTATTACTATACATTTTGACTATATTAACTTATGTCTTGTTGCATTGTATCCTACAACTTAGTACATTCAAATGTACTAAAGCATACTTTATGCCTACATGGTATCACCATGCAGGAACCGGAGCTCCTCTTGATCATCCTCCACGTGGCTAGTGAGATTATTCAAAGAAAAGCTTGGTGAGTCCTCAAGTTCGGGGACACTATCTACTTTCTCTTGCTATTCCTAAGACTTCTTGATGTTGAACATATGATATTATGAGGGTGAGCCCAAAAGTGTCTTGGCCCCCGCGCTATTCTAAGTTTAGAGGTATTGTTGGAATATTATGATGTATTTATGCTATAAACTTGACTCTCTATGTTTTATGATATCAAAAACTTCCCTTAGTCCCTTTTTTCCTTTTTATTATCTCTTGTTGTTGTTTACTTTGCTTCCGCGATCAAGGATGTGTGATTGATATGCTAATAGGCTTGTTTGGCTCCCTTCGGGTTCCCATTCGACGTGTCATGTCTAGGTCCTAGACTTGGGTCGTACCAAGATGACCCTCAACAATCCCAGCCCATTGGTCCTTTATTCTCCCAAGAATTTGAATTTGATTTTTGAATTTTTCTTCAATTCCCATACTATTTTCTCTCCCCAATTTCTACCCTAATGTCTACCCAAAAATATCCCTTTCATTCATCCATTTTAGAGGAGGGGAGTTGAAAATTGAGGGCAAGAACAGTGTTCTCGCTAAAACAAACCCACAAAGGTCTAACCTCAACTTTTCAGCTTCTTTTCATTTGGTCGTCTGAGTGCTTGTCCATTAATGGCAAGGCATTTTCTTTGCTCGTCGTCCTGGTTAGCTGCTCTATAAAAAGTAATACTCTTTCTCACTAACTTTAGCTCTCTTCATTACGAATTGTTAGCTGTTGATTATATGTGTTAGTTATTCAAATGCCACATTTTTTTAAGATGATGACTGCTTGATTCTTAATTACGTGAGGCTGACTCAACAAGATTGGAGGCCTAAAGCCAAATTTTAGAGAGGGACCCTATTTCTTTTTAAAAAATCTTATATATTTTTATTTAAAATCTACTTTTCTAGCTTTTTTTAGATTTAAAGTGATTAATTATTGCGTTATAATCAATTCGTATCTGCACTATTCTGTTGACTTGGATCATATATCTTTTTAGAGATGCAACTATTTAAATTATTTAGGGGTTTTTGATTATAGGGAACTACGTCACATTTTTCACCAATTTCTTCTATATTTTCTTCTGGAATTGTTATTATCTAACTCAATTCTATTAATGATTTGTTCACTTTGAAAACATCCTCCCATATTTTTCGATTCAAGATTTTTATTATTTGTTAAAACTTTGTCAACGGCTCCTTTTGAGATTTATTTAATTCTTCAAGTTTTCTCTTCTTCTCTCTTTTTGTAACACATATTTAAATTGAATAAATTTTAATAATAAATAAAACAAGAATATATACACTTATGAATTAAGACTATCAACAATAATAAATTTTCAATAAAACTATATACAATAAAGTTAGAATGATAAAAACTCGATTCACAAATTCGATAAGATGGTATAATAATATCAAATAGTGTTGAGTTCCTTCAATATAGTGATTGCTTGTTGCACTTCTTGAACTTTTGAAGAAACACCAAAAATATAATTCTTTTTTAACTTGTAAACAACAAGAAATCAAAATTCTTATAGGAGAGAGTTCAATAGTGACAATAAAAAATAATAAAATAGAAAATAAAAGAATGAGTATAAAGTAAATAATAATATAGAAGCAAATTAATAATTATTAGGAGGTATTTAAGAAAACACAATTTCCTAGATAAGGAAGTTATTCCAAAAATTATTCTACTTCTTAGGAGAAGAAATATATACCAGCGGTTGTTTCTTTTTTCATTTTTCTTTCTTTCTTTTTTTTTTAAAAAAACTTTTACACATTTTCTTTTTTAAATTTAAAAATATACATATTTTTTTGTTAATAATATGTATAAGTATTTTTTTTAAATGGGGCGCAAAGCAATGGCTTTAGTGGCCTAGTGCTTAAGATGATAACGTAAGAACTTTCGGAGTTAGGATGTAGAAATATTTTGACCGGCTATTGGTTTGAAATCATTAATATGTTTGAGCTTTGGTTCATTGACTCTTTTAAGCCCTGTGACTTCACCATATTTGACATCATCTCCATTTTGAAATGTGGTCGCTGTTTGATAACGTCGTCGTATCATTTGTGACCTCTTCTCAGACTCTCTCTATCTTAGTTGTAAGACCCCACTTATGAGGGTAGGAGATATGCAAGAAATAAGCCTGGAAAATTTGAATTGTTGATGTTTACGAAGGGGATTTATGACTCGTAGGGTGGAGTACGACCCATAAAATGGGTCTCGTATAATGGGAATCAAAGAAAAGAAGTCTCTGAAGTTTGAAGAAGGGCTATCAGACGAAACTCCGTTTACGGCTTGTAGAACTATCTATGAGTCATAGAGAAGGTTTCGTAATAAATTCCAGTAACTCAAATTCAGGAGATTAAGTTTACAAAAGATTGTCTACGGCTTGTGGAATGCTTTACGTCCCGTAGACGGGGTCTCGTAGATCCGTCCGACCAGGATTTTAATAGGGGAAGATTTTACCTTTTCTTCCTTTTTAAGCCCAAGCTATGTCGTTTTGACCTTATCTATGTCCCTTATCAGTATATACAACCCTAATACATCTCATTCTTCCTTATTCCAAAAACCCTAAGTCTCAAAAACTCTCTCAAGCTCTTCAAGACTTTCAAACAAGAAGGTACAAGCTAGGGTTCTGAATTCCTAATCATTTTCCAAGGTTTTCCTGTCTCTTATCACCAAGGTATGTGAGTTTACTTGTGGGGAACCTTCCTTCCCATAAGTCCAACCATTTCTCTTCTCCTACTACGTCAAGTTTATGAATCTTTATGAGTATTTTATGAACTCTTGCTTATGATAATACTATTATGCATTCTATGATAGTTTAGGATGCCCTAAAGCGCTCATGGTATCATTATGAATATACAAACCAAAATTGTGAAAGCCTAGAAATATACATGCCCAATTAAGATGGGATATGATTGCATCACGATGCCTAAGGACACGATCTAATAGATCATTATACCGAGTAGTTGGATCATAATCTTTTACCATAAAAATGGCTGCATGCGCAACAACACCAACTATGAGAAATCCACCAATCCACATGTGATGTGTGAACAATGACAGTTGTTTAGGATCAACTAGGATAGAAATAAAGCATTGGGTTGAATTCTTCTTTGGTGTCAAGGTAATAACTATAAATAGTTATTGACTTCCGTGAAAAGAGTATAAAAATAGGACCTATTATGCGACATACAATGCATTACAGACGTATGAGCTTAAGAAGCTTCTGGTCCAGTAGGCTCGTAAAATTCACTAGGATAAAGGGTATTATTGAACCAGACAACACAACAAGCAATGAAATCAAAGACAGCTAAAGCCCCTAAACTATAAGATAAGTAAGCCTCTCCAGACCATACAAGTGCACGTCGAGCCCATGTTTTATTAACGCAAAATTCGTGTCGAGTAGACCTTGTTGTTGTGAGAATTCTTAATTTAGTTCATGAGTTGTATTGATTGGTCTGTGTAGATATATACCTACCATATGAGAATTCACAATGAGTATTGAGGAAGTCTTAACTAGGTTTTACTTGATAAGATGAATTTCATTTTCCCATGTCCATATTTTGAAAGATGATATATATTATTGTAATGGGTTGATTAAAAATGGTTCAAACTAACTATTTTTCACTATGTGTATTGAAGTATGATTTCTAAATAATGAGGGTTTTAGTACAATATTGGTGGGTTAGATTTAATGACTTTAAAATGAGTTGGTTTTACTCCTCTCTTGTCTTATACTCTTGAAATGCATGATTTTAACTACATGTACATAAACCCACCATATTTAACTAAATTTACTTGATAAAGATTTTTATGTTGATGAAAGATTATTGCATGAATTACAAGACAAGCATGTTATGATAAATTATGGACTCCCAAGTATGAATTGAACTCATGAAAAGTTTGTATGATTTCAAGTAAAATGTGGAGCTCTTACTCTATATTTCTACCCTCTTGTGAGTAAATAATGTCTACATGAAAAGGTTAACTACTATGACCATTTTACCCTCAT
Organism: Solanum virginianum; assembly: GCA_000787875.1. Lineage (NCBI taxonomy): Eukaryota > Viridiplantae > Streptophyta > Magnoliopsida > Solanales > Solanaceae > Solanum > Solanum virginianum. Next base: position 10,009 of record DF360808.1, on the reverse strand, counting down.
GTGTCAACTCTCACTAGAATGGGCTAAGCATACTACAATCTCCACCCTCATGTGTAAGAAGATACCTTCTAGAAGGGATTAAGTCTATGCATTATTTTTACCCTCTAGTATAAAGCATACGCCACGTGTAGGGGTTAAGTATTTGAATAAGCTACTTATGTCATGTTATCATGTTCTATAGGTTATGCAAGCTATGATTAAATCTATGATTATTTCAAGTATTTCGTGAGATTAGATCTAGTACTCGAAAAGAGACTTAAGGTGGGGGATTGAACTAAGTGGTTCTAATATAAAGTCTTGGTCTCTTAACTATGTGCCACTATAGATTTATATTATTTTTCTAAATGGGCTTTTACTAGTGGATCCAACTAGGTTAAGTCACCTACTATGTGGGGTTAAGCTTGGTTTACCTTGGCAAGTAGACCACTCCTTCGTTTGGGGTGGAGTGAACATCGAGATTCCAAGTAGTAGCTCGCTTGATTTTATATATCGGTTCGGGTCTCCTCCCATATATGTATGACATATTATGCAAGTTTGTTCCTCTTCATGCATTTTTTAACTAAAGCATTAATTATACATATCATATTGAACTTATGTCTATTGATTATGATTATACATCTTGATTGTTATGACTTATGATCCTTGTTGCATTGCACCCCATATACTTAGTACATTCCAAGTACTAATGCATACTTTTGCCTACATAATCTCACGATGTAGGGGCCGGAGCTCTTATTCATCCTCCTCCTCCACGTGGCTAGCCGGATCGTCTGAAGATTAATATTGGTAAGTCCTCCACTCTGGGGACAATACCCACTTTACTTTCATTCTTTGTAAGACTTATCTATTTTAGACCTTCTTTTATCTTTTGAGGATGAGCCCGGGAGATGTCTTGATCCCCGTTCTACTCATACTAGAGGTGTTGTTGGATATGGAAGTTATGTATCGAGCTTGGCTCTTATTGTCTTACATAATTGTGAAGACTTTCCTTTAGTCCCTTTTTCCCTCTATGCTTGTTGTATGTGGATGGATGTGATAGAAGTCCCTAGTCCCTAAATGTCCCATAGCGTGAGTCATCCTTACTCGCCCCTTAGACCTATATGCTATGTGTTTATTAATCCTCTATTGCTTCCACGAAACCAAGGATGTGTCATGTATGCTTAAGAGATTTGCTTGGGAATCCCTTTGGGTTCCCATTCGTTGTGTCACATCTAGGCCCTAGGCTTGGGTCGTAACATTAGAACCCCTTTATCAATTTTGTCCAGGCTTTTTGAGATCATTATAATCTCATGTGTTAAAATTAAGTTGTGATTCTTGCTGGAAATGTGTTCCCTCTTTTGCCTGTTGATTAACGTATTACTCATACTCTTAAATGGTATTCTTTAAGTTTCTTTAGATTTAATCATTTAAATGTTGAAAACTTAGAATCTTAGAGATTTAAAGTGACTATTTTATGTTAAACATAATTCAAAAATGCTAACTAATTTTTATGTTATGTTAAGTTTAGTCATAGTTTGTTCACTGTTGAGCTCAAATTACTATCTTGAGTGTTATTGATCATGAAAGTGCCCCCAATTTTTAAGTTGTTTTCCAGTTTACAAATGATTAGTTTTCGGCTCTTTAATTGGAAGTTTTGTTTGGACTTTTGCTATGGTTTACACTCAAGTTGGGTTGATGCATAAAATCTTGTTCACTCTCTCGTTTTGAACCTCGCAGACTGATTAGTAATAGTCAAAATTCTTTACATTTGTTGTCCTACAATATATGTCTTCGAATGTCGAGTTTAACCTGAACCTAATAGCTATCATTATGACGTTTTATGATCTCTTCTTGTGCTGTCAAAACAAAAAAGGTCCATAGTTCTTTCTCATTTGTTTGAATGACAACTTGTTGTTCTCAATATAGTTGCACTTAATTTTATCACTAGGAAATTTGTATTGAAGATTATCGTTGTCTATCTATTACATTTGCCTACAAGTTTTGCCTCTGTTTGTCAATTACTTTTCAAAATTTAGACATGGCATATGTTAAGTTCTTTTTTTTTTTTTTTTAAAAAAAACCTTTTGGAGAATTTGTTTACTTCTTTGTTAAACATATGCAACATTAGTCCTCTTTAAGATTATGGGCATCAACTTTTTTTTTTATCGATCGGATTGAAAGTATTGCTTTGAATTTATTTATTGTGTAATAAAATCTAATATGGTATTAATGGGTTGTTGAATTTCAAGTATAAGTAAGATTTTCTTTAAGTTTATGTGTTGTCAGTTGCCATATTGGGTACTTATGGTATGAATAATTATTGCACTTTCCCATTTGTTTCTTTCTAAATTGTTTTCTAATCCACTGTGTTTTGTTTCTATCAGTAGACATTTGAAAGAAACTGTCTCTCTATCTCTATTCTCGTTTGCTTATATGATTAATCTATATCTTCTTTTCTTGCATGTGATACCAATCAGAGTTCATTTCAGATCCTCCTTTGCATACTCACGAATTTCTAGTCTATTCAAGCCATAGGAAAAAGCAAGTATATAGGTTCTAGGAAGCCTGTTATAGGTTTCGGGAGCGAAAAAGTGTTGTATACATAAAATATATGCAACAGTGATACAGAGGCGAAATGGGCCAAAGCCCAAAATTCTGAACTCTTTCTTTTATTATTTATTTATTTATTTGGATGCTAACATTTATTTGTTTAATTAACTTAATTAAAATCCCCAATGATAAACCGCTTCATGTTAATCTAGGTCTTTATTGTTGTTGTTATTGTTGTTACATTTTACTAAGTGGATTTTGTAAAATTTCTTGAAGTCTTTAAATATCTTTTCATTTCAAAGTTAGTCAAATAATTTTCAAATTGTCGGATAACTGCATGCTAGCGGTTATTTTAAGTGCTAATACCTTCTTTAAATAGTAATAAGAACCCTTACCTATTTTCTTTGAATTTTTAGGACATTTTTGTTAAAGTCTTAAAATCGTTTTAAGTTTTCTTAATCTCCTTAAAAAATTAAGTAGTGGCTCTGTTCTCTTATTTTTTGAAAAATTAGTTTTCCTTATTAATTAAGTTTTAAACTAATTTTTTTCTAAAAAGTCATTTTTACAATTAACAGAAATGACGACTCTGTTGGGGATTTAATTAGGTTCTAACTATTAGATTGGACTTGTTTGAATAACTATTTAATAATGTAATTATTTTTGTTTACGCTTTATTTGTTTAAATTCGAATATTCAACTCTCATTACATGCATAACATTTTTGGCCATCCAACACTTTTTTTTTTACTAAAATGACGGTTATGCGGGTCGTAGCTGTTCAATCCAAATATTTCCATTGGGAAACCTTGATGAAATGAGTTGATCTTGCAGGGTCAACGGTCGTTAACTTCCCCACCATAGGTTATCCGCCTGGGTCACTGGTCTACTATAAATCTACTCTTAGTCCACCTAGAGTAGAGTGAAATCAAAACCCTGTAGGAACATAGGCCTAAGATGACCTAACACGTAAGACATGTTGGGCCCATTAGAAAGACCACCTTGAGTCCAAAGTGGCCCCTGACCCAAATGGACGATCATTTTTATGTGTTTAAAATTTGAAGGTTGTATATGCTATTTGGTGAAGCATTGTCCCTCCGGGTTGGTAGTTTATTTTAATAGCTTAGTTTAGTCAAAGAAGGTTCTTCAGAGGTACTACTTGAGCGAAAGGCGTTCGAAAATGTCAAGAAGTTCAAGAAGAAAGATTTTTTTGAAGGCTTAGTTTAGTATTGTACCCCTACGTGGGACTGATTATTTACATCTCCTTTTTCCCTATTATGTATCTCCATTGAATGTTTTTATAAATCTTGTAATAGTTTTGGGGCAATGGAATATTTCAAATGTTATAATTCATCATTCAAATCGTTAGGCCAACCTTTGGCATAAAAGGTAACATATATATATTAGGAGACGCTATATTTTGTTTATGTGCTAACTGTTATATAACTTGCTTTATTCATATTATTTGTCTTGAATGATTAAATACGTATCTTTCGACTTTTGAGTTTTTTCTTTCCTTTACAGAAGAGGGACTGATTTCTGTTGGCTGTCAAACTTGCTCACTTCAGCAAAGTAAAGCAATTTTCAATATCCACTGGTAGAACATTCATATTTTACACGATCTAAGGCCAAGAAAGCTTTTGTAGACTCATCACTTACTTGGATAGCTAAATAAACTCCTTCAAAAAAGGACTCTAGAGCAATCAACACAGTCACTTCATCTAAATCTTTCCCTATTATATCTGCGGGCCAATTCGGGTACCTCCATGGGAACTGAATCACAATTGGAAGTCATTGCTCGTCTAGAGTAACGACTCACTGAACTAAGTCTTATGGTGACACAATACCAAGCTCCTTTCCAGAACCTACCTCTAGATGCTCACAAAAGAGGTCCTATGATACCTTTACTTTCAACCTCAAATGAGTTTGATCAAGAAATTCCTTTTGCCACTTCTCAGTAAATTCAAAATGCTTCTTTCACTCGCTTAACCTAGGAGGCTCTCCTTGTGTACACTTTCAATCCTCTTAAACTCCAACTGTGACACAACATGCTCCACCAGTGTATACTTATGTTACTGCTCCACCCATTATGAAAGTTCCAGGATTTTACCATCAAGATGGTGATCACATTGAAACTGAAAATGATGCAAAAGTTGTTGATGTTGAAATGATGAATAGGAAGATGAAAATCTTAGAGGTTGCTATGAGAGATCTTTGTGGCTCAGTGGCAAGCAAAGTGTGAAATATGAAGAATTGAGCACATTTCCTGATGTTGAGCTGCCTCTTGGTTACAAGATTTCGAAATTTGAAAAGTTTGATGGATTAGAAAATCCTTTCTTCCATTTGAAACTCTATTGTGAAACGTTGATTGGCGTTGAAAATAATGAAGGAATTATAATCAAATTTTTTAATCAAAGTTTGATTGGAAGAGCTTTAGAATGGTACTTTAAGCAAGATGTGACTAACTGGCGCACTTGGGATGATTTGGCAAATGCTTTTATGGATAACTACAAGTTTCATGTTGAGGTCGCTCTTGACAGAATCTCGATCACATAGCTAAAGCAAAGTTAACGAAATGCTTCCGAGAATATGCCATACATTAGAGACAGGAGGCATCTAGGGTACATCCACCAATGGAAGAAATAAAGATGATCACCCACTTCATTCAAGCTCAAGACTCATAATACTATGAACTAATGGTGACAATGGGTGGAAAAACATTTGCTGAAGTTATCAAAGCTAGAGAAATGATTGAGGATGGTCTTAAGACAGGGAGAATTACAAGTTTGACATCATCTCAATTTTACAATAGAGCCTTTCAAACTGGTTCATTTGGAAATGGAAAGAAGAAGAAGAAAGAAGTTATGGCAGTGATGACTCCGGGATCTACCTCATATAATCGACAGCCACCTCCAGGCTATCCCACTTTTCAATACCCCATCTACAATGCACAAGAAACATATTATGCTTTATGACAGATGCAAAAATAATGTATCTAGTCCCAATTTCGAGAGAAAACCTCATCGAGTCTTCACTCTATTAGCGAAATCATTGACAGAAAGGTTGAAGGCAGCAGGAATACTCCAACTAATAGAAGATAAGGTTGTGAATACTTCAACTGATTGGTATGAGCCAAATAAACGTTGAGCTTATCATTCAAGAGTTGCTGGACACAATATTGAAAAATGTATCACCCTTAAGCACAAGATTCAAGACCTGATTGATAATAAGATAGTTAAACTTGTAGAAGCTCCGAATATGAAGAAAAATCCAGTTCCTGAGCACAAGGAGTAGCTAGTGGCGAAACCAATTACAAAGAAGAGATAATGTTTTCTAGAGGTCATGTTTTTGGCATCTTTTAATCCTGCATTTAACGTTCAGTGTTTTCATTTCCTGTAATCGCATTTTTATTGCTTTCTATCTTTTGTAATAGCACGTTATGGTTTTATTTCCTTTGCAATGTTTTTCCTTGTAATGTGAACTATGTTTTACCTGATTTTCCTAGTGGAATATGTAGGCGATATTTATTGGCTTCGGTCATGTTATCTAAAAAATCTCAATTCTCTTTATGTTTGGAACTATGTTTGACCTGATTCCTGCCTCAGCGAGATACGTAGGCACCACACTGTCAGTCATATGCCCTAATATTTTTATTCCTCTTGAGAATAAGACTTTCTCCAATAAGATCACAGTGACATTAAAGTTGCACCCAGGGTAGATCTTTTGAGGTTCTCTCAAAAAATCAATCAGAAACTACAAGAAAGTTAAGACTTCTTATATGTTCTAAACTAGGGTAGAATTTTTAGAAGGGCCCTAAAAAATTCCATCAAACTTGCACTTCAAGACGAATCCAGCATGCAAATAAGATGGTGGACAAACATCAATATGACGAGACAACCAATATGGATTAGTCTCTCAAAACTAAGTATTTTTCTTTGGATGCAGGAACTATAAAGTCGCAAAGCATCGTTGGACACATAGTGGCCCCATCATAATTCAGATGACTTCTACTTTTACTCATTACTCTATTCATTTCCTAAATTTCTTCTTATTCCTCTATTATAATTTACAATACATTTTCTTAATGTTACAGATAGATAGTCTGGCACAATGACCAAGATTACAAGATTTCATTCAGACCAATAGAAGCGTCACAACTTTACCTTTCAACTTATTATCTGTTATGTCATTATTTTGATAATTTAATTCTTGTCATTACTTGGATTTAAACTTTACAGGTATCCTCTCTAGAATTGAAGACAAGTTTTAAAAAATCATCTTAAATTTTGAAGAATCAAGCCAAATGTTCATAAGAAAAGGGACACAAGTTAATCTTTTAAAGAAGTTATTACTTAAGGAGTTCCGGCATCGATAACTCAATTTAGCAATTTATCTATTATTTTTCTAGTCCTTCATTATTTCAATTTTCACACCTTTTGTTGACATATTATCTTTGCAAATTCTGTTAAGTTTCAAAATATTGAGTGTCACTTCCTTCAACATGACATGTTAAATCATTGTTGGAGCATCACTGCCTTCAGTGTTACACGTTACATTATTGGAGCATCACTGCCTTCAGTGTTACACATTACATTATTGGAGCGTCACTACCTTCAGTGTGACACGTTAAACTATTGAGTGTCACTGCCTTTAGTGTGATATGTTAACTTATTATTGGACCATTACCTATTTGAGAGTGACACGTTAAAATTATTATTGGATCATCACCTCCCTGAGCGTAACACGTTAATTTATTATTGGATCATCATATCCTTTAGTGTGACATGTTAATTTATTGTTCGACTGTCACCTTCTTCTGCATGATATGTTAACTTATTATTGGACCATCACCTCTTTCAGCGTGACACGTTAATTTATTATTAGATCATCACCTCATTCAGCATGATACGTTAATTTATTATTACATCGCCATCTCTTTCAGTATGACATATTGATTTATTTTTGGATCGTTACCTCCTTCAGCGTGACACGTTAATCTATTATTAGGCCGGCACCTCCTTTTTCGTGACATGTTAATCTATTATTGAATTATCTCTTCCTTTAGCGTGACATGTTAAAATTATTATTGGATCGTCACCTCCTTTACCGTGACATGTTAAAAATATTATTCGATCGTCATCTCTTTCAGTATGTCACCTTAAATTATTATCGGATCGTTATCTCCTTCAATATGATAGGTTAAACCAGGTTTGCACAAGTTATATTCATATTTATATTTCATTCACCACTAACAAGTTTTTTCAGATTTTTAATACACAAGTGTGGACTATATCAGAAAGGATGTAGCACAACGTGGAGATTTCTCTTAGTAACGAACTAGGACATAGTATGAAGAGAAATGTCAAACTCTTTGGACATGAGCTGACGAGTGACTTCTACCATAATCCAAAAACACTCCTGTTCGAAGGCATGTGGGTATTTCTTTGAGTCCATTGGTTTCAGTTTTACATCCGGATGATTTTAATTCTTACCGGAGGCAGTATTTCCAATCTGAGTGACAGTGCATCAAGGTTTCAAAAATCATATCAATGTAAGTTCTTAATTGGGGGGTGTGAAGCACGCCACATTCACAGTTAAGAAGTTGCAAGTCATTTTTCACAATTCGGCTTATTTATCACTCTTCTCGAACAAAAGGTTATCTTAGTATAAGATATTTCCTTTTCAATCGATTAAGTTAAACTACAAGCAGCCCGAGTCATAAGTCCAAGGATATGTAGGCGAGATCAATGTTGAAAACTTAACTTTATTCTAATGATTATTCTTAACTTTATTTCCAAGAATTTCAATTTCTTCATAATCAAATATTGGGATAACTTTTGAATTCTTTCAAAGTCGTGCATAAAATCAAGTGTTGTCAACGACAAGTGGCCTAAATTCTCATGTAACCTGAGACATGTAGGAAACGTAATACAAAGGCTCGGCTATAATTCCTCAAAATCCTTACCCTTCACCATTTCAATAAGATGAATGAGTGGACGAACAATAATGGATTCGTCAACTTCCTTTGCCACAGATCATTTTCATCGACCCAAGCCAAACGAGGGGCAACTATTGACATCTAGTTTTTACTTTCCACAATATAAGTTAATTATTGAGCTTATTGAAGTTTCCAATGATTTGAAATAATTTTTCAAAAAAAAGTAAAACAAAGATATATTTTTGAGTAATTTTAGTGTTAAATCTTATAGTTTTAATGTTACGTGTTATACAATTACAACATTTTTTAAAAATAATTTTTCAAAAGTCTTTCCAAAAGATTTTTAATCATTTTTAATGAATTATTTTTTAATTAGTTGAGTTAATTATTTTATTTTATTAATTTTAATAAGTTCTTTAACTGATTAACCTTGAATTTGTCTTATAGTCAAATTGATTAGTTAACTCAATCTGGCTATATCTTAAAATTTCTAGTGGTATAATTTTAAATTCATTTCCTCATTCAACCTAAACCATTTTTTCAGCCTTCTATTTTAACCCAATCGATCCATTTTGGACCAAATTCCAGCCCAACATTCCCATAAATCCGGCCCGACTATTGCTTTTCAGTCCTACATACACCAACATATACATACATATATTCACCAATACTTAACTTATGCTCCCCTCTTTTCACCCTTTCCCTTTTACTTTTTCAATCATGCGCATGACCTTCATTCATTTCTTTTTCGATGAAAAACGTTGAGCCTTAGACGACAATGGTAGTAGCAAAACGCAGAAGACCCAACGACCACAAAAGACAAAAAAACTTGCAATGGATAATGACCAGATGACCCTCAACAATCCCAGCCCATTTGTCCCTTATTCTCCCAATAATTTGAATTTGATTTTTGGATTTTTCTCCAATTCCCACACTGATTTCTCTCCCCAATTTCTACCCTAATATCTTCCTATAAATAGCCCTTTTATTCATCCATTTTTGTAATGACCCGAACGTTGTACGACCTCCTCAGAGCTTGAAAATTCATTTTGGAGAACTTTGGACAAAAATTTCACCTTAAGGAAGACCTCATGGCCTATGTGATAGCTTGAAAATTCATTTCGGAGAACTTTGGACCAAAGTGGCACTTCAGGGAAGAACTCATGGCCCGTGTGAGGTCACACGGACCATGTAGCGTCTCGTGAAGTGGCCCCTTGGCCTTTGGTTGAGGTTTGTCTCTTAAATATGGTGTTTTTAAACTAAGACACACTACACTAGACCTCTCACAGTTCGTGTGACACTTCACAAACCATGTGGTGGGCCGTGTAGTGGCCTTGGCTTGAAATTCCACAATTTCAGGACCAAGTCAAGTCACATAGCCCCTTACACAGATCGTGTGGTGTCTCAGGGGCTGTGAAGCCCTTCGTAAAGTTGATTTTGTAAAATATTTCTAAGTATGGAATCTTCAAGCTCAAGATAAGTTCACTTTCAAGCCTTCAATTCAAGCTTATTTATATTATTTAAGGCCATCATGGGTCTCCTACAT
>DF360809.1:34239-46593 GCA_000787875.1 Solanum virginianum | reverse complement strand
CCCATTCTCGATTAGAGTTTATAGTTTATCCTAAATCTCAAAAAAAAGATAGGCAAACCTATCTCAATGCCGGAACCACATTAGAAAAATTCTACTGGATGGACAAATCCGAATTCAACTCCCAAAATGATAACTCTTGCAATTAGTCTCAAAGCTACACAAAATAATTAACATCTCCCTTCAACTAGTGAAACTCTCAAAACAAATAGTTTTTGTTCACTCCTTTTCTCTTCCTACATGCTATACAAACAATAGAAAGCATAAATATATATAGGCGTGAATGGCAGCAACACATCCTTATCATGCCTATAGTTGAAAAATCTTTTTCAACAAAAGAAACAGAGAATGATCAGCAACGTCTACTAGACAAATAATGTCCAATCCATAAAACAAAGTAGATGTATTCATTAGGCAATAACAAGTGGGTGGGTAACGTAATGTAGCATTAGGAAATCATAAAATATTTAAATTGCACACTAACAAAATCACTACCATAAAAAAATAAAGCAAGGTTATATAAATAACCTAACAGGTCATTACACATAGCTACAGAAGGAAGCTAAGAGTAGTCTTTATGAAGAGAGTCTTAGTAACTATTTATATATATACGACTATAGTATAACAGAAAATTTTAAGATATTCTTGTAGATAATGATTTCCTGACCATGTGGAGATATATGCATAGCTTATAAAGGTGAATTGATTCACAAACTTGAGAGATGACCCTTGAGGTAAGGGGGAGATGGCAAAGTGAGAAACCGAAGTAGATCTTGAGTTTGAGAGAGATGGGCTGATCGAGATGAGACATCAATTTTCTTGTCATATTATACGTTCCTTATTCTTCCATTGAGGTGATGCTTTATTCTCATCTGGTGTACGACTTCCATGCCCATGGCCTAGTCCCATATACCATTTATTGATTGTTATTCACGTTGAATTGTGAGAATGAAAAGTGATGAATTTATTCATTAATTTTGATCTGATGCGACTATAGTATAACAGAAGAGTTTAAGATATTCTTGTGGATAATGATTCCCTGACTATATGGAGATGTATACATAGCTTAGAAAGGTGAATTGATTTAGAAACTTGAGAGATAACCCTTAAGGTAAGGGGGAAATGGCGAAGTGAGAAACTGAAGTAGATATTGAGTTTGATAGAGATGGGCTGATCAAGATGAGACATCAGTTTTCTTGTCATATCATACATTCCTTATTCTTCTATTGAGGTGATGCTTTATTCTCATCTGGTGTACGACTGCCATGCCATGGCCTAGTCCCATATACCACTTGTTGATTTTTATTCACGTTGAATTGTAAGAATGAAAAGTGATGAATTGATTCATTAATTTTTATCTGACCCCATGGATCTAAGAGTTTTTAGTCCTATGTTGAATAAGATATGACCTATGTTTTATACTATGTGTAGTTCTGTGAACTCAGAATGAGTCTTGATAGATGAGGGAGATTGTACTTCATTATGAATGTCCTTAGATGAGATTTCTCGATTAAGTCATGCTAATGATCATTCATTCCAAGTTTTTTGAGTGATTATCCTTATTATGACATTAGTGTTATACTTGTGTCATGTAGGGGTAGAGATAGGGAGGAGGAAAGAGATTAGACTTTATTATGTATGATAGATAGGTAAGAGTATGTTGGTGTGTATTTGAGGTGGAGCTTATTGAATGGTGGAGGTAGAAGTGCTAAGTAGGCTTGAAAATTATAAGATAGAGTTGAAGTAGTTAGAGTGATAGGCTTAAATGTGGGATCATTGTTGTGCGAGTATTGATGACAGACTATCGAAGACTTCATGATAGTAAAGCAGTGAAGAGGACTAGTGATCATTTAATGAAAAGCCTCTGTGGAAATATATAGCTAAGTATTGATCATTATCTTTGTATGAATATGATAGTCTTAAGGGTAGCACTTTGAGGCTCAGAAGTAGGCTTGAATTGAATAAGACGATGTGGATAGGTATAGAGTTAAATAGGAGCTATAAACCTAAGTTGATAAAGTAGAGTGTCATGAAAAGGAGCACAATTAAGATGAGGTGCTAAGCTTGAGAGTTGTAGATAGAGTCTTATGTATCGATGGTCCCATTCTCGATTAGAGTTTATAGTTTCCTTCCTGAGTTTGAAGGACTAATTATTGAAGTGTTTAAACAATTTGAATTGTTTGAGTTTCGACGTTTCATTTATGCTTGATGCTGAAAATATCTAAGAGAATATCTTTACTCTTGATCTGAATTGATTTGTCTATTTTGAGTGATTCATGATTATCCGAATGGGTCGATAGTTTGATTTGTTGAGTGATTGATGAGAAGAGTCTTGATGGTTATTCGTGTCTAATGATAAGAATGTTGAAGGTAATATCCTTACCCTTAACTAAGCTGATATGTCTATTCCTGAGTTTTAGTAGAGTTTGTTGACGTTGATGAGAAGTCAAAAGATTAATTGATAGATATAAATACTGGGATGAGTTTGGAGTATATTCGTGCCTTGATATCTACCTTTACTCATCATTTGAGGACGAATGATCCTAAGGAAGAGATGATGTAATGCCCAATACAATTTCCAAAATACCCCTAGAATAGATATGTGCACGTAACACATCTTCCCATGCTCCATTTATGAATTCAAGAATGGATATGCATTCAGTATGAAAAATTGAGTAGGAGAATGGTCTTGTTCAAATTTTACAGTCATCAGATTGAAAATAATTTTTCAATCAAAGATGAAAAATAGTGGTTGTGTACGCCCAAAAAATGACGCGACTGGGACGTGGACATGCCCTGTGTTTTTTCAAATTTTTGTTTCAATTTGAGGAGCATTACGGTCAATTCCCAACCCCTCCTAAGTTCAATAAATGAATATAAGTGATCTTTTACATCAAGCCAAGTCTAAAGAATTTCTACCAATCATGTTTTCGCATGAGTTGATAGAAGGGTCAAATTCAAATGACTATATCTCCTAAAGTATAATGATTTATGCAACCCATAATATATCATATCGAAGATATTTTAATTAGCTTTCTAACACATTCAATTTTGCCTTAATCAGATTTTGGAGTAGAAAGTTATGTCCATTTTATTGAGGACCTGCAGAGATGTCCAAAGATCCGCGACAGCTCCGAGTGGCGAAACCCAACGCAGACCCTTTCTGGATGAGATAAATGGTTTTTTTTTATTTTTATTTTGAGGGTACTTTTATCCTAAAACCTTTGGGGGTCTATTTAAGGTCACAAAACGCATAAAATGTCAGTTTTCATAATAAAAACTCCTCTCCTTCACTCCTAAACATAAATACTCAAGAACCATCAAGTAGGATTATCTTTCAAGATTCATACTCAAGGTAAGCTATTCTTCATAAATTTTAATCTACCTAACCCAAATTTCTGCATCTATTCATGAATCTCTAATGGAATCTTAAATCATAACTTAGGGTTTCAATAAAACGAATTCAAGAATCCTAAGAAAGGATTTATTGATTCTTCTTCTTCAAGAATTAGGGTTCTTCATCAAGAACTCTAAAGATTCTAAATTAAGAATTCAAGAATCAAAGAGAATCTCTTCAAACAATGTCTTTCCAAGTTCTTTCACTTTAAGAAAACTACCAAGATGGAGGATTTTCTCCAAGAAAGCTAGTATTCATCAAATTTTGATGATAATATCAACTTTTCAGGTATGTAAGGCTAAACTAAAGCATGAGACTATTCTCTCATGTTCCCCATAGATGGTCTTAGAGGGGATTTGAAGGTTCTTGAGTCTACATGCATGATTCTTGATTATTTTCTTGCGAAATCATATTTACTATATGTATTTTTCATATGTTGTGATCATCATAAACTTGTTTTCTTGAATTTATTATTTTTCATGAGACATTGTATAAACCCTATATGTTAACTTTTTAAAGCATACATGAATGAACTTAGGGACAAAGTGTAGAGCCTTGACTTGAGTATGTTGATGGAGATCTTGATGTGAGTTATGAGTCTTCATAATTGAGTTCTTGAGTTCTGTCTAAACGACTTCTTCTAATTGATGACCTGAGTCCTTGAGTTCTTGAATGAGAATTGAGTTCATTGAGATGAGTTAAAGACCCTGAAATAATAGAGGACCCCTTGAGTTTGAGTTGACGAGATGATGAGTGTCTCCATGAGACCAATTGAGAAGATGAGTGCCTCTATGATGCAACTTGAGGTGGTGACGAGAAGTCTTATGAGCATTGAGTCTTGAGAGGAGTATCGAGCATCGAAATGAGTAAGAGTGAGTCCCACTTGCACTCATTACCTATGCCATCCCAGCATAGGAGAGGATTGAACCATTACATCTCATGGTCCCCTCTCGAGTTTATATCCCTAAAATAATAGAGGATGGTAGAGTTCAAATTCCTTGTGGATCATATTCGTTCCTTACCTGGCAAGTATAGAAGGACTGTGGCAATATCAGCGTGATTATAGTACAACCCCTGGCTCATAAGTGGTTGTTGTCAGTTAAGAGTAACTCCCAAAAAGTTCCTAAATGGAGTAATCTAAGTCGAGATGAGATAAGATGAGATGTGATGGGATGAGTTGAGATGAATTGAGATGATTCCTTCTAAGACTAGTTTGACTTGATTGATGAGTTGATTGGTTGATGGGTCACTTGTCTACTCTTTATTCTTGCTTTAGATAGACATTTGACATATTGATTGGTTTCTATATTGAGTTGATTGTTGTTTCTATAATGTTTTACCTGTTTTTGGTTTCATTCAGCTATTTTAAATACCAGTACATTCCACATACTGATGTCCCCTTTTGGACTGCATCATTTTATGATGTAGACAGAAGATTTGAAGATCATCAACAGGCGTATCGTTGGAGATTTGAGACGTTCAGCTGATTGGTGAGCCTCCCCTACTTCGAAGGATTCATTATATTTATTTCATCTTGGTTTAGAGTTAGATTTTATTAGTTTTAATTTGATTGAGGTAGTCATGGGTTTGTCATTGGCATCACTTGATAGTGATAAAGGATTCATAGACTAGAGTTGGATGTTGATGTTAAGACTTGTTGAGCTAGTTTCTTTCTACTAGCCTTTCCATTTATAATATTATTTTGAGACTAGATGAGATATGCTCATTTACTTTCTTAAGTCTTCCACTGATTAGTAGAATGTATGAATGAATGAATGTGATAAGGCCAAGTGGTTGGCTTAGGGACTAGCAATAGTCTCTGAGTGTCGGTTACGTCTAGGGTACACTCCGAGGCATGACAATTACCACAAGTAATGTAATGATATAGTATGCAATGCAATGTAAGGCGGAATCAAAACTGTCACACAACCTTCCATATATAATCTCAATATATCAACTACCTTGCCATCTAACACATGGTCAAGGACTCATGATAATAATCTCCCTATATCGTCTACCTTGTCACCTAAGTGAGCGTGGTCAATGACTTATGATATGAATCACAATGTAACAACTACCTTGCCACCTAAGTGAGCATGGTGAAGGACTCATGATACGAGTCACAATGTATCAACTACCTTGCCACCTAAGTGAGCATGGTCAAGGACTCATGATGGAGTCACAATGTATCAACTACCTTACCACCTAAGTAAGCGTGGTCAAGGACTCATGATATGAGTCACCATTCATAACTTCCCAAAATATTATGACATGTAGTATGAGGATGCACGCAATCAAGACATGATTATAGAAGTAATATATCTCTCAATAAGTACAATATTTATAAAAGTTCTCCAAGTTAGCAATTATATATTCATCCTTTTTTATACATATTGGGATATTGCTCTCTTTAAAGTTCTCCATTACGTTTTAAAATTATCATTACCCAATTTAGTCACGATTCTCAATTTTATGCCCAAGGTTATGCCAAAAGTACATATTTTTGGTCATTATTTATCTCATAATTAATACTTCTATTCATCCTTTCTGAGCATAATTGTTGTGAGTTGTTCTAGATAGTGTGATTAACTTGTAGGACTAATTTAACATGAAAATGAAGAGATTTGGAGCTAAAATGAATTAAAAGTAGAAGATTATAGAAGGAAATTCAAGTAGGCAACTTAATGGATTAAAGTTAATATTATATTCATATTTATTATTCTATATTCTATTAGAAAATACTTAAAACAAATTGCTCTAATACCGCGACAACTCAAGTAGAATAATTTCTTAATTGACAAGGTAAAAATTATTACTTCAGTTAAAAAAAATTAAGAACATGGGGTCCAGTGAGTATGGGTGCTTTGATGATACAGGGAGCTCCTACAGCCTTTTTCAGATTTATATAAAGATATAATATATTATAGGCTAAAGCTGATGAATACAACATCTATTTGTGCACGGAAAGCAACACAATTTCATAATATGAGTATATAAAAAATAACCTCCACCTATGGCTAAGCCAATCATCAGATTACAAGTATGATTGTGTTATCAATTAGTACGTGTACTCTTATTTTGAGAGTTGTGCTTCCACCTCTATATCAAGTCTTGTTAAATTCAAGGCTTCCTTTAAAGCAACCTTCTTTTTAAAAAAAAAAAAAACCTTCATTTCTAGGTCTCTCTCCTCTTCTTGAAAATTCTGTTTTATACTAACGTGGATATGAATAGTTGCTTCTTATTAAGGTAAGCTTAATCTTACTGTTGTTTAAAGTTAATCCTTCCCATTCTTTGTCTTTGTAATTAGTTGTCTTACTAAAGCTTGACATTAAAAACATTTCACTTGATTACTCGCTCATATTCTTTTTCTTTAAAAGCTTTGGTCTGCTGCTCAGATGGATATGTCTTATTTTCGGATTTTGTATAACTATATATTATCAATTAATAAGTTCTAAAAATTTTGATTTGATTTCCAAATTAGTTGTAATCGGTTGTTTTATTTTAGCATCCCTCATATTTATTAACAGGCTGCAAAATCTTTCTTTCATAATTAACACTAATTAACAATTTAACCATTTTTATAGGATTTTCATACTTTCAAAAATAACTGCATGTATAATTAAAGTTTTCCACGCTGATATTATAAGAAAAATTTTCAGCTTATTTTATAAATCATAACATATGAATATTCAATAACTCAATCCCAATCTCAAAGAAGGATAGATAAATCTACCTTACTACCGGAATTGCACAAATTATATTTATATAGTTGCTGGTCACGAAATTCTCCTATGTCTAAGCTACTCCAAATTTTTTCTTTCTTCTTAATGCTTAGTACCAAAACTAAAGAATATAAAGGGAAAGAGAATGGTGTATCATAATTGGGAGACACGACAAACTGTGGTGCATATATCTTTTTATCTTTCTTTTTCAAGTGGACAAGTGACCCTATGCATAATTGAGGCAAGATATGGTGCATATAATTTTTTTTTTTTAACGTTTGCCACTTCCGATTGGATCATTACACATACACTTCCAATTGATGGGGAACAAACTGAGTGTAGCAGTACCCAGTTGACTGCTCATGGAGCCAATCGGATTATTACATCATCCACCACTAAAAGTCATGTTCGTCCTCAAACATAAGGTAAAAGAAAGTACCTGAAGTTTAAAAAAGATGAGGATATTTGGCACGCATGTCACACTCGGCCTCCCAAGTTACGTCCTCAACAGGCCGGTGTTGCCACTGAACCTTAACTGAAGCGATATCCTTAGTCCTGAGTCTACCAACCTGTCTATCTAGAATGGTCATTGGCGCCTCATCATAAATTAAATATGCACCCAACTCTACAGTATCATAAGAAATCCCATGAGACTCATCTAGTACGCATTTTCGAAGTGTGGAGACATGGAATACTGGATGGACAACTGACAATCTAGGTGGCAAATCCAACTCATAAGCCATCTCACCTACTATTTTTAGAATCTCAAACGGGCAAATAAACCTCGGGCTAAGCTTACCTTTTCTTCCGACCTCATCACACCTTTCATAGGTGAAACCTTCAACCACACATGATCGCCTACCATAAATTCCAAAGGACGAACTCTTCTATCAGCATAGCTCTTTTGCCGACTTTGGGCTGCTAAAAATTGATTCTGAATCAAGCGTACCCATTCTATAATATCTCTAAGCAGATCAGTGCCTTATATATCAATGATGACTGAGTTGAACCATCCAATGGGTGATTGGCACCTACGCCCATACAATGCCTCAAATGGTGCCATATGAATACTACAGTGATAACTGTTACTATATGCAAACTCTGCTAAGGGCAAGTGTTAATCCCACCGAGCACCAAAATTAATCACCCAGGCCCTAAGCATGTCCTCTAATCCATGAATACTTTGCTCAGACTGGCTATCAGTCTGAGGATGAAATGCTGAGCTCATGTCCAATCGTGTATCTAAACCATGCTGCAATACTTTCCAAAAAGTGAGAGGTGAACACCGAACCTCGATCTAACATAATAGAGATAAGCACCCCGTGTAATCTAACAATCTCATATATATAAATCTTAGCTAGTTGTTTCACACTGTGGCTAGTCCTCTCTGGAATGAAAGTGAGCTGATTTGGTCAACCTGTCTACAATCACCCAAACTGAGTCAAATTTACCCAATGTCATGGGTAATTTAGTCACAAAATCCATAGTAATATGTTCCCATTTCTAGTTAGGTATAGGCATCCTCTATATCGGACCTCCTGATTTTTGATGCTCAGGCTTAACCTGCTGGCACTTCAAGCACTTAGCCACAAACTGTACAATGTCCTTTTCATTCTACACCACCAATAATGTTGCTTGAGGTCACGAAACATTTTTGCTACACCCAGATGAATGGAATACTTAGCACAATGAGCTTCTTCCAGGATTAAACGAACCCAATCACCTATTTTAGGCACACAAATGCGCCCATTAATCCTTAACACTCCTTCAAAATCAAAAGAAATTGACTTAGCTTCACCTCTTATCACCTTATCCCGAATTACACATAATTTATCATCATCAAATTGGTGAGCACGAATCTGATCCATCAACGTAGACCTAGCCTCAATGAAGGCCAACATACTATGAGTGGAGAGATATCAAGTCTAACCAATCGTCTAGCCAAAGACTAAACCTCCAAAGCTAAAGGGCTCTCTTTAGCCCTATGAAAAGCTAAACTACCCATGCTAGAAGCCTTCTAGCTCAAGGCATCAACTACTATGTTAACCTTGCCAGGGGTAGGACAGTTTCTCTCGTGAACCTTCAGTTATCGTGAAGCATAGGCTATAACCCTCCCCTTTTGCATCAACACTCCACTTAAGCTTCACAATAGACCACGAAAGGCACACCTTCTTCAGGTAAGGCTAGGATAGGAGCTGATGTCAACATTTCTTTAAGCTTTTGGAAGCTTGCCTCGCACTTATCACTCTAAGAAAATGTTACATCTTTCTAAGTAAGCCAGGTCATTGGGGCTGCGGTAGAGGAGAACCCTTGAACAAATCGACGGTAATAGCCTACTAGTCCAAGAAAACTATGAATTTTAGTTACTGAGGTGGGTCTCACCCAATCATAAACTGCTGCAATCTTGGTTGGGTCAACCATAAATGCCATCCTTAGTCACCACATAGCCTAAGAAAGCTACAGACTCAAGTCAAAATTAGCACTTAGAGAACTTAGCATAAAGTTTCTCTTCACGCAACCTTTGGAGCATGGTTCACAAGTGACGATCATGGTCTGCCTCACTCTTAGAGTATACTAGGATGTCATCGATGAACACAATCACAAATGAATCTAAATAGGGTTTAAACACTAGGTTCATCAATTCCATAAAAGTGGCAGGGGCATTAGTCAACCCAAATGACATAACTTTAAACTTATAGTGCCCATACCGAGTCCTAAAAGCAGTCTTTAGGATGTCTAGCTCTGGAACCCTCAATTGATGATACCTCAACCTTAAATCAATCTTAGAGAATACTGAAGCACCCTGTAACTGGTCGAATAGATCATCAATATATGGCAAGGGGTACTTATTCTTGATGGTCACCTTGTTTAATTGATGATAGTCAATACACATTCTCATAGTACCATCCTTCTTTTTCAGAAATAACACTGGTGCACCCCAAGGCGACACACTAGGCCAAATGAATCCTTTCTTTAACAGATCTTCTAATTGATCCTTTACCTCCTTTAACTCTGCAGGAGCCATCTGATAAGGGGAAATAAATATATACTTAGTGCCCAGTTCCACATCAATAGCAAAGTCGATATCGCGTTCTAGCGGAATACCAGGTAAGTCGGTAGGAAATACATCTATAAACTTTCTTACTACCCTTGTGGCCTCTAAAAAAGGTGACTCCTTAAAAATATCTCGTACGTGAGCCAAATAAGACAAACACCCTTATTTCATCATGCGCCGAGCATGAACATAAGAAATCACCCCCTTAGGATAAGAGTTAGGAGCACCTGACCACACTAACTTAGCTAAACCCGGACATACTAATGTCATAGTCTTAGCATAGCAATCAAGGATTGCATGATAAGAAGATAACCAATCCATTTCCAAAATAACATCAAAGTCTATCATATCTAGGAGGATCAGATTAGCCTGGGTCTCCCTACCTGAGATTACCACTATGCAATCTCGATATACCTGATCCACCACTAAGGATTCACCTACCGGAGTCAAAACACAAATAGGCACATTGAGAGGCTCACATAAACCATCAATATCAGTAGCAAAATAAGTTGATATATATGAATAGGTAGATCTAGGGTCAAACAATACTGATCACAATATCAGATGCTTGTGCCTTGGTTTGACTTGGAATGGCATAAAATACTCGACATTCATCGTTGGCCTGTGCTCTACCATGAGTGCCACATCGAGCTCCACCCTTGGCATCTCTAGTACCACCCCTCGCACTTTGTGAAGCACCTTTAGTTGCTGGAGCTTATGTAGAGCAAGTTGTTAGTGCCCCCGATGGAAAAGTAGCAGGAGCACGCTTAGGGCAATCCTGGGCCTTATGACCAAACGCATCACATACGTAACAACTTTTGTGCCTACTAGTATTATCTGCACCCGAAATAGCTGCATGAATTGGTCTCCCCTAGTAACCATGAATGCCCTGCCTTTGAGGATTCCTATCTCTGGGTGTATGACTTCCAAACTGACCCTGACAGCGGGACCTCTTATTATCACCCTGTCATGTGTGTCTGACGCCTTCTATCATCATGGCATGATCGACAATACTTTAAAAGGAATCACCAGATAACATAAGAGATATAGTAGCCTCCTGGAGATAGTTTGCAAGCCCCTTTACGAATCGGCAAATTCACTCAAACTTTGTGGGAATACTAGACATGGAATAGTAGGACAGCTCATGGAATCATGCTTCATACTATGATACAGTCATAGAACCCTGCTCCAGTCTATCAAACTCATGACGACGCCTATCCTAAAGACTATAGGGTATAAATTTCTCAAGAAAGATTTCAGTAAACTGCTCCCAACTCATTGCTGGAGCATTGACAGGCCTTCAGGCCATGGCTGACCTCCACCACTCTTTGTCCATGCTTGTGAAATGATAAGATGTGTAAGCTACCCCATGGGCCTTCAGAATACCCAAATTGAACAGTCTATCCTGACACTCTGTCAAAAAGTCATATGCCACATCCCCAGCTATACCATTAAATTTGGGAGAAGCCAATCTCACAAATCTTTCAAAACTTTTCTACTCAGATAAGGACATAGCAGCACTGGCAGAAACTGGCGGGGCTGAAAACCTTAGAGGTCCAATAGAAGGCATGAAAAATGGACTCGGGGTCTGGAATCCCATACTAGGTCCCTGAGCTAGTTGTGAAGGATTAACTGGTATAGTAGGAACTGCGGTACTTAGAAGATTACTAGTTGTAGGCGTACCCTCTAACCTTGCCCACAATAGAGTCAATAGCCCTTGTAATACTGGTATACCCTCTAAGGTTGCAGGAGGCTCGACAGGATCCTTAGCCTGCTGCTCATAAATTGGGTCAACAATTGGTTCAGGTGAAGTCCCTCTGGTCTCACCTCGTGCTGGTGCTGCTGCTCCCTTAGCCCAGTCTCGACCTCTAGTTCTACCACGACCTCTACTTCGGCCTCTACCTTGCCTTTCGGGTAGGGCTTAAATAGTAGGTAAAGTCTCATCCTTGGTATTGATAACTCTAATCCTCGGCATCTACGCAGAGAGAATGGATTAGAGGCATACAAGACTTGAATATGAACAAATCGCATGAAAGGAAACAATGATAGAGGATTTTTCCTAATAAGAATCATGTAGCCTCTCGAAGATAGATACGGACATCTACATACTGATCCACGAGACTCTACTAGACACCCTGCTCTTTAACTCGTGAGATCGGTGAACCTAAAGCTTTGATACCATA
>DF360809.1:20782-34175 GCA_000787875.1 Solanum virginianum | reverse complement strand
AAAATGGGATCACGACTATGGAACTAATAAATTTCCAAACTTGAAGATAAAATACATTTAAAATAGAAAAATTGAATAGATAAATCCATATTCCAGAACCTGGTATCACAAGTGTAGAGAGCATCTAAATACATAAGTACTGATGAATAAGTACATTACAGTTTTTGAACAGAGATAAAGACTTAATAACTAAGACATAATCTAATGGAACTCTAAACCCTTGAGCATTAGATCTAGTGTGAATCGAATGTGCGAGCAAATTAATTGGTACATGGGTAATAATGACGAGAATCTGTGGGGTAGAAAGAAGTAGGGGTAAGTACACATAATATGTACCCAGCAGGTTTAACCGACTAGGAATCACAAATTGAATAAACTATGAAATAATTTAGGAACGCTTCCACAGAAAAACCAGTCCGGCATCGGTGCCACCAATTTATATAGAACAACGGAATAAAGTAAACATATAATTTTGATTAATCCGATCCAAAATTATCACAAGTAATGTAATGATGTGGTATGCAATACAATGTAAGGTGGAATCAAGACTGTCATACAACCTACCATGTATAATCTCAATATATCAACTATCTTGCCACCTAACTCGTGGTCAAGGGCCCATGATAATAATCTCCTTGTATCAACTACCTTGCCACCTTTGACCATATGATACGAATCACAATGTATCAACTACCTTGCCACCTAAGCGAGCATGGTCAATGACTCATGATACGAGTCACAATGTATCAACTACCTTGCCACCTAAGCGAGCATGGTCAATGACTCATGATACGAGTGACAATGTATCAACTACCTTGCCACCTAAGTGAGCATGGTCAAAGACTCATGATACGAGTCACCATTCACAACTTTCCAAAATATCATGACATGTAGTATAAGGAGGTATGCAATCAAGACATGATTATAAAATCAATATGTCTCTCAATAAGTACAATAATTATCAAAGTTCTCCAAGTTAGCAAGTATATATTTCATCCTCTTTTATACATAGTGGGATATTGCTCTCTTTAAAGTTCTCCATCACGTTTTAAAATTATCATTACGCAATTTAGTCACGATTCTCAATTTTATGCCCAAGGTTATGCCAAAAGTACATATTTTTGGTCATCATTTGTCTAATAATTAATACATCTATTCATCCTTTCGGAGCATGATTTTTGTGAGTTGTACTAGATAGTGCGATTAACTTGTAGGACTAATTTGACATGAAATGAAGATATTTGAAGCTAAAATGAATTAAAAGGAAAAGATTACAAAAGGAAATTCAAGCAGGCAACTTAATGGATTCAAGTTAATATTATATTCATATTTATTATTCTACATTCTATTAGAAAATACTAAAAATAAACTGCTCTAATTCAGCACCAATTCTCGTAGAACATTTTCTTAATTGACAAGTTAAAAATTATTACTTTAGTTAAAAAAAAATTAAGAATGTGAGGTCCACTGAGTATGGGTGCTTTGATGATACAGGGAGCTCCTACAGCCTTTTTCAGATTTATATAAAGATGTAATATATTATAAGCTAAAACTGATGAATACAACATCTATTTGTGCACGGAAAACAACACAATTTCGTAATATGAATAAATAATAAAATAACCTCCACCTATGGCTAAGCCAATTATTAGATTACAAGTATGATTGTGTTATCAATTAGTACGTGTACTCTTATTTTGAGAGTTGTGTTCCACCTCTCTATTAAGTCTTGTTAAATGCAAGGCTTCCTATAAAGCAACCTTCTTTCTTCAAAAAAAAAAAAAACCTTCATTTCTAGGTCTCTCTCATCTTCTTGAAAATTTCGTTTTATACTAACATAAATTTGAATTGTTGCTTCTTATTAAGGTAAGCTTAATCTTGTTGTTGTTTAAAGTTGATCCTTCCCCTGCTTTGTCTTTGTAATTAGTTGTCTTCCTAAAGCTTGACATTAAAAATGTTTCACTCGATTCCTCACTCATATTCTTTTTCTTTAAAAGCTTTGGTCTGCTGCTCAGATGGATATGTCTTATTTTCTGATTTTGTATAACCATATGTTATCAATCAATAAGTTCTGGCAATTATGATTTGATTTTCAAATTAGTTGTAATCAGTTGTTTTATTTTAGGATCCCTCATATTTATTAACAGGCTGCAAAATAGTTCTTTCATAATTAATACTAATTAACAATTTAACCATTTGTATAGGATTTTCATAATTTTAAAAATAACAGCATATATAATTAAAGTTTTACACGCGGGTATTATAAGAAAATTTTTCAGCTCATTTCATAAATCATAACATACGAATATTGAATAACTCAATCCCAATCTCAAAGAAGGATAGACAAACCTACCTCACTACCGGAACTGCACAAATTGTATTTATATAGTTGATGGTCACAAAATTCTCCTCTGTCTACGCTACTCCAAATTTTTTCTTTCTTCTTAATGCTTAGTACCAAAACCAAAGAATATAAAGGGAAAGAGAATGGTGTATCATAATTGGGAGACCAGACAAACTGTGGTGCATATATCTTTTTATCTTTCTTTTTCAAGTGGACAAGTGATCCTATGCATAATTGAGGCAAGATATGGTGCATATAATTTTTTTTTTTTAACGTTTGCCACTTCCGATTGGATCATTACACATACACTTCCAATTGATGGGGAACAAACTGAGTGTAGCAGTACCCAGTTGACTGCTCATGGAGCCAATGTTTCAGACGAGTTGAATTTAATTGATAATATCGATATGGATGCTCGGGAGACGGCATATTTCAGCCAGTGCAGAATAATTGAAAGTGTTACAACTGATGAAGGCCAACTTTACGAGGGAGAGAAAATTCTCAAGGTTGTCATTGAAAATTACGTGTTCGCAAGAAGTTCCAATACAAGGTGTACGCGTCAAATGCTTCAAGGTAATAGAAATTATTAAAAAAAAAAAAAAAAAATTTACTTACAAATTGAAAAATGATTTGACGCAAATTTTGTGATCAAATCTAATCATATATTTTCAAATTGTAAAACTATACTTACTTAAAAGATTAAGTATACGTAAAATTACTATTTGCTTTACTCGTGTATAGATATAAATAAATGTTTAACATATAAGATATAATCAATTATCAATTTCTGACATATTTGATAATTATAGCATGTCTTACTACATTTCAGGTATTATCTCGATGTGTAAATGATGATTGTGCTTGGAAACTAAAAAGTTCAGCATTACAAAAGTAAAAAAAAATTCAAAGTTAGATGTTTTATTGCGGAACATACATGCCCAACAAAGGATCGATTCATGTCTCAACGAATTGCTACATCAACTGTACTTGGAAGAGAAATAAAGCATAAATTACATGATCCAAAGGTTGTATACACTGCTAGAGACATAATTCGTGACATGAAAGTGCAATTTGGACTTGATTTGACTTACTGGAAAGCATATAGACCAAAATTAAAAGCATTGAAAATGGTGAGAGGCGATCCATCAGATTCTTATGCTGAGATAATGAGTTACTTGCATATGCTAAAGGTATCAAATCCTGGATCATTTGTCAGATTAGAAAAAACTCCCGATGGACATTTTCTTTATGCTTTTGCGGCTTTAAATTCATCTATACAAGGCTGGGTGAATTGCAGACCAGTTGTAGTAGTTGATGGCAGCTTTCTAAAAGCGTCATATCGCGGGACATTTGTAACTGCAAGTTGTCAAGATGCAGAAGGTAAGTATACATTATTAATATAATTTCAAAGACTTCAATATGTATTTATAGATGTATCATTTAATTTATCCAAATCAATTCTTATTTCACACATTATAACTTTCTTTTCACCTAATTAGAAAAGCGTTCATCGTTTGTATAAGAGAAAAAACTTGTACATTAGAAGATTTCAGCTTTACGAACTACTATACCCACACGCTTTGGCCATATTAACAAGCAAAGGTTTGGATGGTGAAGACTACAGCTCAGAATATTATACCAAGGAATATATGATGAAGACATATGCTGTCCCCATAAATCCAATGCCAGACGAGAGTACATGGACATTACCACGTGAAGTGGCTGAAGAAATTTTACTCTATCCAAAAGGAAATATAGTGCCTGGAAGACCCAAAAGAAGAGACAAGAACGAGCTTGGATAACAGAATCAAAAAATATATTAGACGTCTTGTGGACAATGTGGAGAAGAAGGACATAACCGACGCACATGTAGAAACATGCTTAACAAATAATAGAAGCTAGATATGGTAATTTTTATCTAATATGTAGCTATACTGTTTATGTACATATATGTATAGAGAGAGAGAGAGATTTTTTTTATTTTTTTATTTTTGTAAAAATACTTCATGTGTGAATTTTGACCTTGTGGTGCAGCCCTTTCCTGGAGCCTATGTAAATGGAGGATTCTTCCCATTTGTGATCAGTAGTTGGGTAGCATTATCATCTCCTCGTTTGAGAACCTAGTGTAGCTAAATTTGGTTATGAAATCAGTTCAATGTTTCTATTTTCTGATGAATTTGAATATTTAATTCTGGAAGTCCTCTGGCTGTATACTGAATTTACAACTAGTACATACTACTCTACGACTTGCAACAACATATGAAGTGTAATCCTACGAGGTGTGGTAGGGAGGGTGGTGTGTATGCAGCCTTACCTGCTTTGAGAAGGTTCCGACATTCTAACTTACAAAATTGTCACACAGACACGGCTATTTTAGGACTCTCTGTTAACTCTCTGTAGTTTGTATATGATTCTTATTGCAGTTATCCATGGGATAAGATTGGAGGATATTATACTGTTGTCTGTGTCTAGCCACACGAACATTTCACATCTCTCAGTTCTTTGTTTATTGCAGCAGCTTTTGCTGCTTTCTGCATTTGATATTAACATGGTCTCTCTTTAAAATTAGAAATCTGTCTACAAATGCACTTCAAGTAGGGTGAGATGTAGGTAGATGTTACCCCTATCTTTGTGTGGTAGAGAGATGGTTTCCAATAAACCCTCGACTCGAGAACATCATATCAAAGTTTGAAAAGTTTTGGTCTGTGCTCTTCATAAGGTTTCAAACTATATTCACTATTCTTTCATTGCAGAGGTTAGTTAATTAATGACCAACTTTTTATAGTTTTGGGATAATGGTAATATAGGTAATGAGTTTACTTCTTATATGATATCCAGTGATACCTACCATAAGTTTTACACATTTGTTAGTGTCTGTATTTGAATCCAAGTAGTTACTTTTTCCCATTACTCATCAATATCTTCTGACTTTGGAGCTTGATATTTGTAAGACGAAAATCTTCCGATAACATTCTTTCTATCTCTATAATATGGTCTGTACATGATGTACATAAACTATAAATGCCAAAGAACATTAAACTAATAATTATAAAAGACATTAAAGAACAGCTAAATTCCAAAAAAACTTTAAAAAATCCTACAATATATAAATCAAGTGTCCAAACATAAAGATAAAAACAATAAAAGCACGTCCCTTAAATTATATATGTAGCTACGTTTCTTAAAATTTGGATTTAGCCTTGTTCTTCGGGTTTCTCTTTGGCAATTCTGAATCACTTTCAGCTTGTTGTTTTTGCTTGTTCAATTCATAATTCCACAAAAGACATGCTAGTCGATTTCGATATTGATTTTCATCAAAGTCAAATGATATTTGTCTCTTGCGAATGAAATATTTTGCAAAAGCAATTATAAAAATACCACAACCTCTGCATAAAATAAATAATAAATTTCATTAAATTAACATAAAAATAGACAAATTGTAGATACATTCAACTTAAATGAACTTACCTATATTTTTGAATTGGCAAACCATCAACAAATCGTACTTCGAACGGTTGCAAAGAATTTGACGTGGTGATTGAATGGTGCAACTTGCTTAGAAAATTCCGTAACATACAATAGGTGTGGAATCAATACTGCATAGGATTCAACAGCATGTAGTACTTTACCAGCGTGTAGATAGAATCGTATACATGAATGGTCCTATCTTTGATGGTCAAAATTCCCAAAACCCAATGAAGTAATTCTTCAACAAATATAGGAATTAAAACATGATCAACTGAAAACCAAGGACAAGAACAGGGAACGGAAGCGCCAAGAACAAATCTAGCAACTTCATGTCCCTCATTAACAATGCCAAAATTCATATCAAACTTCATAAACTGCTTGTACAATGACGTGATCTTGCCACTAAATGAAAAATTAGTGGTTGTGAAATTGACGTCAATATTCACATCATATTTGTGAAGCTCTCTCAAGTAATAGAAAGAATATGACATTAATATATTGAAAAAGAAAAAAAATGTATCAAAAACTAACGATAAAATCATATATAATGGCAACCACATTAAAATTGCAATAAAAATATAAAACCAACATACTACATACATGTAATACAAGTCTCAATAAAAAATTTTATTAAAAAAATAAAGCTTCAAATAAACATAACAATCTATAATAAATAATATTGTTGCCTATTGATCAAACAAGATACAAAAAATAATATTGAAATATAAATCACATTTAAATCATTACAAGTTCATTAGTGTTAATAACATATAAATGAACTGATAACAAGTAATAAATAAGACAAAATACTAGCAAAAGATACGTATACATAAAGTCTACTTCTAAAAAGTGATCAACAAAAACATATCGTATCATCTAAGGTTCGACCATCATAGTTCAGCCTATGAAATCAATCCCTCGTATTTATGAAATGATCACCATAAACAAACGGTTGTTTTGAAAAATCTTTTCCCTTTTGGTACACTTTATCAACACAACTCCTATAAAATAAATATATATCTAATTAATATAAATTTAATTAATTATAATAGCCAACAGACGTAATCAAAAGAAAAAGAAAAAGATCAACTAAAACTATAATTAATACGTGGATCTCCTTTTTAAAGTCCATTCCACAAATTTAGCAAACTCACACCTCAAATCATAATCTACATCTTCATCAATCTTTTCATTAAGTGGGTGCTTGATGGAAGAAAATTTCATTTCACCGCATTCATCTTTGCTATTTTCAGCACAGTCACGTCCACTGATGAATGCTAATGTTTGAAATTTTTCGCCAGCCTTGACTCTTCTCGATGGTATGGAAGTAACATCCATAATCTTTACAGGATCTTTGAAGGCAATAGATTATGTGAATTCAATTTCTTATATTGATTAATGGTCTGATCATAAAGCATCATGATTTGTGAATCAGTCGGAAGACTAAAATCACCAAACTCAAACGTAGCCAAATTTAATTTTTTTTAAAATAGTATTACTAAATAAACAAACAAAAATTAATAATTAAACTAAAAAATATATTAAAAATTTACATACTTTGATCAGAAGACTTGACATTATCTTTAAGCTTTGCTACAACATCAACTTGACATTCTTTTGTATCATGTCTAATAATGTTTTCAAAGTGCAAGTGATCCTGAAACATAATTGATTGGATTAAAGTAAAAAATTGATTCAATATCACTAGTTTTGGAAATCTATCCTTCCTAGAAACATAACTAACATACATACTTATAAATCACATTTAATGGTGTAATTGTTAGAATGGGTGCTGCTAATCTAACCAGGGACCAGGTCCCTCATTACAGTAATGAACTGAACAGAAGTAAAAATGCACAAGATTTTTACGTGGAAAACCCTTGCTCAAGGGAGTAAAAAATCATGACCTGCCTTCAAGATTTTAACAAAATTTCATTATCATCTAAGAGCAAAAATCATTACAACATCTTGTAATTCTAAGGATTAACCTCCTAATCCCTTCCCCCTTACAATGATACCTAAAATTTTCCACCTAAGCAACAACCCCTTGTTGCCCACTAAACTAATTTCCCCAAACTAGTTTAGACTTTTCTTTCTTAGCTAACTCTAGCTAAGGACCCAGAATACTAAAAGAATTATTTTAACCAAAACACCAAGTTCCTTTAAAGTGTAGGAATTGGTTTACAGATGTAAGAATGAAATATCAATACTAAAAGAATTATTTTAACCAAAACACCAAGTTCCTTTAAAGTGTAGGAATTGGTTTATAGATGTAAGAATGAAAAATCACACATTGAAGAAATATTCTTAGAACAACAAAGACAAGAGTAGAACAAAGTAGTAAACAAGTTGTTCTTGAGGATGATTTCTTTCTTCTCACAAAGACTTTTTTTCACTTTTTTTCTGGATGATTTTTTCATTCTTCAAATTCTTCAATATATACCCTTGTTGAAGCTCCTTACCGTGTGCACCCATGTTTTCCATCATCATTGTTTGAAGCTCCTTGTCATGTGCACCATACTGTTAAACATGCTTTACAACCTCCATTACATTTATCTTCTTCATTCTTAATTTAGAAGATAACGTTGCATGTTGAAGAAATGCTATACAGTTTTTCAGTCCATTCGCTTTAAGCTTTATAAGGAGAATGTTGTTGTTGTAATGCTTAGAATAATAATACTTTCATGAGTGGGAAGGAACATAAGGAATAAAGCTTGCACCTTTTTCTTTATCCCATAAAGTATATTCTTCTAGGATATATTAAAATAATGATTCTGCACTATTATAATATACATCAGCAGCACGCCTGTATTTGGTTATACGAGAGTATGATTGCTTCAACTAAATACAACAGGCAAGTTGTATTAATTCAGAAAAGATTTCAGTTGTTCATTTTCTGATATGAGACCTGGTAGCACATTACATTCATACTGAGAAATAAGTTTGTTAATTCATCAAAACTTTAACTTAACAATTTTTCCCTTTTTGACGATGACAAACTCATGATTTTGAAGAATTAAAATTGTATCAGGTTTCCCCTATCAGTTTGCTTCCCCTATCAGAAAAACACCCTTACACAGTAATTTGCAATGCAATTCCTCATTATTTTCACACTATAATCTCATTATTTTTCCCCTTTTGACATCATCTAAATAGGATAATAGTAAACCAAATTATGATTTAAACAATAACAAATATAAAAAAAACTCAACCACTAAATAAGGAAAGATAATACTATAGATAGGAATAAACTTCAGCAGTCATAAATATACAATTAAAGTAGCGTCAAAATATTAGTGTCTTGATGATTGCTAACAAAATAAAAGGTAGGATTTAGGATTAAGGTTTGGGAGTAAGGTTTTGAAGTAGAAGTGTCATGGAGGCAACTGAACTCTCATAACTTCTCATTAGTTTGTCCTTCAATTCATTCACTTATGCTGCCAGGTTTGCATTCTCTTCTTTCAGGGATGCATTTTCTACCTGAAGGGCTGCCAAGTCTGATGAGGTACTAGGTCTTGCCTCAGAAGTAGTCTACCCCAAAACAACTTTTAACTTTGCAATCTCCACATTTTTCTATTGTATGATCGTAGATAGACCAGTAATTTCATGTCTGAGCTTCTCTTGCACTTCAAGCAGTTTAGATGTTTATGATTTTCTATTTTTCGCTTCTCTATCCTCCAAGCATTCACATTGGATAAGAGTATGTAGAGACAAAGTCTGTTTGATGGTCCCTTTGATTCCCACACCAAGAGGAACTTTGTAATGTTCCAGCACCTTTCCAAGCAAATAACCATAGGTCATCCCATGTTTACCATCCTTCTTGGTTGCTATTTTTTTAATATGTTCCATCATGATCCCTACCAAATTTATGTCTTCCAAAGAACTCAGCTTTTCCATCAAGAAGAGGTCTGAGGCAGTAGCAACCGTGCTCTTCTCACTCCTTGGCAGAAGAACTTTATTAACAAACTCAAAAATGATTTGGTAGGTGCTCTTCATGAACTTCTTAGGCACATTTGTGCCTTTTGGAATGGTTCCTTTCACAATTTCAAATATGAATTTTGGGGTTGGTAAACATTTGGCAACACTTCTGATCCCTACCCTGTTGACCTTTAAAATCTCACTCAAAATTGATTTTGTTAAATAAATATTTTGATCATTAACCACAGTATCAATGCTTCCATCATCATTCAACCATACATTGTAGTAGAAACTTTTTGTCTCATTTTCATGGAGTGTGGGTACAGGCCACTCCAGAAATAAATAGGTCTATCCTTGCAAGTCCAAAGAATCAACCAGACCAATCAGACCTGGTCTATTAGCAAATTCTTGGTCTATTACCCTTTCACCAAGAACTTTTTGAGTTCTTAGTATCTTTTGTCTTTCTTCTCTGGTCAATTCTTGAGAAGAACCAGGTACCTCCTCAAACACCATTTCTTCTGTGTTATCACTTTTCTTTTCCTTGTGTTCTATTACAACTTTCTTCCCTTTATCTAATTTTTGACTTTTTGCAGAACTTTGTTTCCTTTTTCTTGCAGCCTTCTTTCCTTTCTTCTTAGTACTTTTACCTTCTTCTTAACTTTCTTTTGAGGACAATTCAACCATATCCTCTTTTGGAACACTCTTCTCAATAGCTTTGTGTTTCCTTTTCCTTTTATTTTGAAAGGCTTTTACCTTGTTGGCTACATAGGCTTCTTGCAGGAGTATCCTAGATGAATTTCTAATGGCTTTGGTTTATAGGAAATGACTATTTTCTTCAGTTCTTGTTGAAAAGAAAAGGTAGCCTTTGCTTTCATTTTTCTACAAACCGAGGCTATAGGCATTTCATTATCATCTGATTTTTCTATGTTCTTATCACTTTCATCTACATTTCTTTTAGCAATTTTTGTTTCAAAAACACCCTCAGTCACTTCAGTTTCAACACAACCTTCAGTCACATTATCAACACCCTCAGTTATCTCAGTTTCAACAGCACCCTCAATCATAATATCAACACCCTTATTCCCAATGTTTTCAACATATTCAGTTACTTTAGTTTCA
Source organism: Solanum virginianum (assembly GCA_000787875.1). Taxonomy (NCBI): domain Eukaryota; kingdom Viridiplantae; phylum Streptophyta; class Magnoliopsida; order Solanales; family Solanaceae; genus Solanum; species Solanum virginianum. Next base: position 23,326 of record DF360809.1, on the reverse strand, counting down.
AAAACATTTTAAGATTCAATACCCTCTATATTTACCTCAGTCCAAACATTAGACACATAATCATTTCCTAAAGTGTCTAATATATTTTCATCAACCCCAATTTCACTGGATTAATTATATTCAAGTAGTAAAAGGGTTTGATTATGAATGTCTTGAGGTACAGAATCTAATCATCAGATATTTCGGAGACAATCTACTAGGCCTTTCTTCAAAAGTAGAGATAGAAAGAGAAGACTCACCAATTTTCGAAGTATCTTCCATTGAAGGTACTGATTCATTAGGATTAAGTGAGGCCTCATTTATGAGAGAACTAATCACAGGGTCATTAAGAGCCTGTACTCTTGGAGAATTTTGAGATGAAGTGTTCATATTTGATGATGAAGATGACATTTTTTTTGAGTGAGATGATTTAGCTGAAGAAGAAAGAAAAAGAAAAATTTTGTTGAGAGAGAAAAAGAAATTGAAATTAAGTAAGAAATAGTGTAGTGGAAGAAGTAGAGTTTTTATTAATGTGAAAGGACATGTCTGGTACCCTTTCAGAAAAGGCACGTCCCTTCATTCTGACACTGAAATGAATGAGAAGTAGACACGTGGCATTTGACAGTTTTTGAAGGCAACAATTAATTCACAATATTAAGAATGCTAATGTCACGACCGAGTCCATGGGCCGCGACTAGTGTTCGTTTGGGGCACCCAACATACACACTAAGCCAGACTCCAGTTATAAAAGCTAACTTATTTATAGAAATTTTGGCAGAGTTCCCTTTATTTTATTAACTACCCAAACCCTGCATACAGAAAATCCCAACATACAATACATACCTATATATACATGCAGGCCGATAAAGTCACCGCTGCGGTTAAACCGCCCAACATACACAAGATACATACAGAGACATACAAACTAACATATCCCATACGCATAGACGCCCACAGACCTCTAACTATACTAACAGAATCAAAAGACAGGACAGGGCCTCGTCATACCCTCAAAAGTACATAAGTACAGAATGGAGAAGATAAGTGTTTGTATACCAAGAGTTTGCTCCGAAGCAATAGGAGCACTTCAGACGGTAGGCAGAGATCCTAAGCTGGTGGCTTGCTACTCTGTACGTCGGTACCTGCGGGCATGGAACGCAGCCCCCGAAATAAAGGGGGATCAATATGAAATATGTACCGAATATGTAAAGCAGAATATACAGAATGTAAATCAAAGTAGTAGTCAAATGGAACTATGAAAGTCAAAGGCTTATTCAAAAATATTAAAATATAACCTAACTATTAAAATGCTTACTTTCCAAACAACAAACCGAGGTAATAATTAGGAACAGAGGTATGATAGTCAAACCCATGTACAGACATCAAAATATTTCTTTTTAAAATACCAAATTTGTGCATAACGTACGAAAATAACGGCGACCTCCAAACTCGCGCCATACACAGTATCTTACCAGAACATTCAAACCTCAGAAATCCCCATCACATATCAAACCTAGGATAAGTGAGCTAGGCGTCCCCAAACTTACAAATCCTAATACAGAAATGGCATAGTGCAAAGATCTGGACCGCTCGGGGTATCAAGGCGCGTCTACTAAGAATATGATCTGGACCGCTCGGGGTATCGAGACGCGCCCTCTAAGAGTATGATCTGGACCGCTCGAGGTATCGAGACGCGCCTACCATAGATATGGCCTGGACTGCTCGAGTTATCGAGGCGCGCCCGGGCATAATGCCAACACCGAAATATATATATATAGCATATCCGTACAGTGACTCTTTTTATTTACAAAAAAAAAATAATGTATGTTAGAAATGAATTCATATTAAACCAATTAACTGGCTATGTTCTTGGAAGTTTTATCCACCATGTTCTGTAAGTTGATTTGTTTAACTTTCACAGTTAATAATCCCAGTAGTGAACTTTAGGAATTTTTCATGAATTCTGATGATATACCTGCAGACTAAGCCATCACAACCCAAAATCCCTTCTGAGCATAAGCAAATTCAGGACAACACTTTTGTTTTCAAATGTTCTCAACACTATCATATATGACTCAAATATAAATATTGTGGCATCTTCTTTGATATGTGTTGCTTAAGCCAAGTGACTTTAAGAGAGGGTCTTTCATCTCCGAGAGGTTAAACTGAGTTTACGTGATGACATCAACCTAAAAATCTAACGACAAAAAGCTAAGTGTATGAATGATAATAATCCTCTAGAAAGAGTCTTTACCTAAATTAAAGGACGAATAGGTATAAAGAGTTTCTGCATCAATGAAATGGGGTGACACCCTCGATAGACTGCTATCTTTTGTATAGAACATTGCAGTACAAGATAATACCCTCTAGGTACTCAAGTTTGTATAGAAAAATATGGTATTTTAGATCTTGAAAACTGGGAAAGACTGATTATAATTAAAACTTAGGCTAGTCTCATTAGTTTATTCACTGATAGGAAGAAGATATGGTGAAACTTGTCACATCTTACAAATACTCACAATTTATAAACTTCAAGTACATAGGAATCAAGGTTATAACAGATCG
>DF360809.1:8968-20723 GCA_000787875.1 Solanum virginianum | reverse complement strand
TCTTCAAGTACCTAAGAATCCTTTTTGCGTCATAAGCATGCCAAAGAACGAGTACGGGTCATACACAAGCTCAAATTGGAAGGAATATATTTTACTTAGATCATGCTGAAGAACGGAATGGTTTACATATCTCGATTCCTTCTCCAACTAATTCCAATGCAAAACCAATTCAATTTATGCTTTCGGATGTCCAATGTCTACACAATTTACAATAACGCCAACGATTAGCTAAAAAGCCTTATCGGGTCTTAAATCCCAAATTTACTCCAATTTTATAAAAATTTGACAGCACTTCCCCTTAAACTAGACTACCTCGAGAATCTATCTTGGTTCCAATTAATCAGCACAACAACAGCAACATCAACAACAACAACAACAATAAGTCTTCCCAATGCCATAATTGCAATAAATTCACTAACGATCCTTATTTTGCTATAATTACAAAAATGGGGCAGCTTACTATATATATATATATATATATACATATATCATATTCAAGCACTCCCTTAACACTCCAAGAACCATATTACATCACCTAAACGTCAAACGTGTACTTTCAACGTTAAAACATAACATTTAATTACATACATGGACCCCAATTCGACCAACACTTCCAATATATATATAACCAATTTTCAATACCTCTTGTACCCCATAAGGGTCATATTCATGCCATCTAAACACAATTTCATAGTTTTGAGACAATATAACGCTATATACATACATACTAGAAATTCGACCCTAACCTTCCTTATTCACAATTCACTTTAACAAGCTATTCTTTCAAGATTTTCTTTCAATTTAACCTACACCCACATACATACAAGCTTTAATTTACATAAAACAAGCTAAAAATCAACATACCTTTCAAACCCCCTTTAATGGATTCAAATCGCCAAAGTCGTAAAATAAAGTGTTTTCTTGGCCAACCAACGCCTCCACGCTACTTAGGGGACCCAATATACTAGACTTGTAGCGTCAAAATAATTTTAGAATCAAAGAAATAAATTTTTTTTGGTGTCTGCTACAGTAACCCGAGAGGGTTCTCAGCTGGGAGTATTTTGCTCTTGTGAAAAAAAAATCTAAGTATGGGAACTTGTAGAAAGAGCATATGTTGATCTTGTATATAATCTTATCACATGACCCCACCCCCTCCACACTTGTTCCAATAGGAATTAAACACAAATGGTTGTGGGGCATTTCACTGGGTATGTTGTTGTTGTTGTTGTTGGGGGTGGGGCAAACCTTCATTAATATTCAAGAGCACAACTTAGCCATATACCACTTTGGTTCCCAAACTTTTCTTACATAACCCAATTAAGGACAAGCAAAAATCCGATTAAGGATACATGAACCTTAACAACGTAAGATTTAAAAATTCTACTTAATTTTCCGAACTTGCCAAAAATATCATTTTAGTCTCGAACTCTCCAAGAATACCATATTAGTCCCAACTTTCGTAAGGGTTCCAATACACCACCATACGGGTTCTAACAGTTAACCTTTGATAAGGACCAGTTCCCTTTGCAAAATTATGAATGCTGAAGCTATTTCCTCTTCTTTAACTTTTATCAATCCACTTTGAGTATAAATTTTCATGAATGAGTTTTTATCAGAATTATGAAAAATCAATAATTAGAATACATGCTCCCTAATTATAGTCAAATGAAAAGCAAAAAGATTAAGTACTATTCAGCATTCTCAACTTTAACCTGTTCCTTTCAAACAGTTCTTTACTCAAAGGTTTAGTGAAAATGTCAGCAATCTGATCTTCAGTCTTGTAAAATTTCATGGTGACATTCCTCTTTTCAATATTATCTCTTAAGAATGATGTCTTACATCAATGTACTTAGTCCTTTTATGATGAACAGGATTTTTTGCCATGTTAAGTGCACTTGTATTATCACATAACAAAGGAATTGTATATGTGATTACACCAAAATCCTTGAGTTATTATTTGATCCACAATAATTGTGCACAACATGAGGCAGCTGCAACATTTCAGCTTCTGTAGTTGAAAGAGCAACTGAATTTTACTTTTTAGTTCCCCATGAAACTAAACATGATCCTAGGAAATGAACCATTCATGATGTTCTTTTCCTATCCACTTGATAACCTGCATAATCAGCACTAGCATATCCTACAAGTTCAAAAGTATCACCTGCAAGATATTATAGGACCAGGTCCCATGTCTTCTTCAAGTACCTAAGAATCCTTTTTGCTGCCTTTAAATAGGATTCCTTAGGCATTGCTTGGAACTTTGCATACACTCCTATATTGTAAACAATATTAGGTCGACTAATAATTAAGTAAAGCAATGATCTAATGATACCTCTATACATTATCTCATTCACAGGATTTCTTGACTCATCAACATCCAACTTTGAATTTGTGCCCATATGGGTATCAATTGGTTTTGAATCCCCCATTTCAAATTTTTTCAACAACTCTTTGATATATTTTTCTTGATGGATTGAAGTACCTTTAAAGGATTGTTTGATTTATAACCCCAAAAAGAAGCTTAGTTCACCCATAATGCTCATTTCAAATTCATTTCTCATAAGGTTAGAAAATTCATCACACATTGAATTTGAAGTAGCACAAAAAATAATGTCATCAACATATACTTGAATGATTAATAAATTCCTACCTCTAGTCTTCAAGAATAAAGTATTATCAATTTTACCTCTCTTGAAATCATTTTCTAGTAGGAATTTACATAATCTTTCATACCATGCTCTTGGTGCTTGTTCAATCCATAGAGTGCTTTATCCAATTTGAGAACATGATCTGGATAGTTAGGATCTTCAAAACCAGGGGTTGTTTGACATAGAATTCTTCCTTCAAGTAGCCATTTAGAAAGGCACTTTTGACATCCATTTGATACAATTTGAATCTCATGCGAGCTGCAAATGCAATAAGGATTCTAATTGCTTCCATTCTTACTACAGGAGCAAAAGTTTCATCATAGTCAATGTCTTCTTCCTGATTAAAATCTTGAACAACTAACCTTGATTTATTTCTTATTATTGTTCCATGTTCATCATATTTATTTCTGAAAACCCACCTGGTCTCAATGATTGTTCTGTCAGATGATTTTGGGACCAAGTGTCATACTCTACTTCTTTCGAATTGGTGCAGTTTTTCTTGCATTGAGTTGATCCAGTCAGCATTCTTCAAGGCCTCCTTGACATTTTTAGGTTCAATGGATAAAATAAAAGCTAAAAATGTTGTCATGTTCCTCATTCTAGATTTGATTTAAATACCTGAATCCAAAGGAGAAATAATATTATCAAGACAATGAGATGACTGGTGTTTCCAATATGTTTTTCTTGGTTCTTATTGTTCTGCTTTTGCACTATTTTCAATCTGATTAGGTTCATCTGTTCCTATTGTTTCTGTTGATGGATCAGGTCCCTCCTTAGAATTTTCAGCATCAGTTTTGTCTTGCACAAGATTATCAGTTGCTTGTTCAAGGTTATTTTCATATCTATAAAAAAATTGAAGAATATCTTCAAATTCAGTTTTATCTTAAGATCCTTAAGCCTCTCAAGTTCTCCAATTTCATCAAGAATCACATGAACACTTTCTTCAATGTATTGTGTTCTTGTGTTAAAGATGAGTATCCAACAAAAATTCTTTCATCACTTTTGGCATCAAATTTGCCAAGATCATCTTTGCCAATATTTAAGATAAAACACTTACATCCAAATATTCTTAAGGATTTTACCTTTGGCCTTTTGTTGTATAGCAGCTCATAGGGGGTCTTGTTGAGAATAGACCTGATCAAGCACCTGTTTGTAACATAACAAGCAATATTAACAGCTTCTGCCCAAAAACTCTTTGGAAGACTAGAATCTATGAGAATAGTTCTAGCAATATCCATAAGAGTTCTATTCTTTCTTTTCACCACTCCATTTTGTTGAGGGGACATGGGTGCTGAAAAGTTGTGACGAATACTATTGTCAGCACAAAAAATATTCATCTTGGTATTTTTAAATTCTGTTCTATGATCGGACTTTATTCCTGCTATCTTGCAATTTAACTTTGTTTGAATCATTTTTGCAAAAATAATCAAAATATCACAAGTTTCACCTTTAGATCTTAAGAACATGGTCCAAGTGAACCTTGAATCATCATCAATAATAATCAAAATATACCTTTTTCCTCATCTACTTTGAACTTTGATTGGTCCACACAAATCCATGTGTAACAATTCTAGAGGCTTTGAGGTACTTACTTGTTTCTTCTGTTTGAATGATGACCTGATCTACTTTCCTTTTGCACATGCTTCACAAATCTTTTTCTATTCAAACTTTATCTTAGGCAACCCACGGACCAGGTCCCTAGACACAAGTTTGTTGAGTAGAGAAGTGCTAACATGACCAAGTCTTTTGTGCCAAAGTTCTGAGTTTTCACTTTAAGCACTAACAAATGTAAAATTATCTCCTTGCATGGTGCTCAAGTCAGCAACATACATGTTCTTCACTCTTTTAGCCATCAGCACCACTTCTTGAGTTGCTAAATTTCTAACTGTATAGCTTTCAGAAAGAAATCTAACTTCATTATCTTTGTCACAAATCTGAGAAACACTCAAAAGACTGTATTTAAGTCCATTGACATAATATACATTTTCAATTGAATGTTCCAAGGATTTTCCAATTCTTCCAATGCCTAGAATATAACCCTTTTTCCCATTTCCAAAAGAGACACCTCCACCTTGAAGTGCCTTAAGTGAGAGGAAGCTTTCAACATCTCTAGTCATGTGTTTAGAATACCCACTGTCCATATACCAGCACTGGTTGAAGCTGCCTCCACTTTCCTGCACATAGATTATTTAACATTTTCAGAAATCCATTTGAGTTTGAGTCCCCAATAAGTTGTTAAAGGAGCAATAAGAGTCTTCTTGGTCCAGTGAGATAAGGCTCTTTTCTTCTCAATTTGTTTTGCCTCAGGATCAGGTCCTACATTTCTTTTCTTCTAGAAATACGTTGACATATTTCCTTTTACCTTTTGTAAGACTTGACAATCCATCTTAAGATGATCATTTCTACACAATGAGTACATAGTAAATTGTCAAAAACAGAGACATTTTTACTATGTAGATTATAAGGAGGTTCTATTTTTGTATATCCTAGACCCCTCCCACCCTCATGACTTTGACTTGTTAGACTCTCCAAATTTTTCAAAGATGAGGTCCATTTAAGAGATTTTTTTAATTTTTCCTTGACACGACTTAGATCTTTCTCTAACTGGTTGTTTCTTTCTAAAGCTAAGTTCATCTTTAATTGAGCTATTTTTAACTTGCTTTCAAGCTCAAGTTGCAGACTACTAGCTTCATTTTTCCCTTTATCAATTTTGACCCCTTTATCTAACCTTCTTGACAGTTTTAAATTTTCAGATTCTAGAAGTGTCAATTTTTCTCTGTTTCAGAAATTTGTGCCACTAATGCTAGCTTTTCATTTTGAGCAATATCAAAATTATTAATTAAGAAGTCTTTCTCAGTTATTAATTCATTTACTGAGTCAATCAATACTCCAGCCAAACAACTTAATTTTCTGGGGGAAAAGGCATTCAAGTTTTGCATAAAGTCATCAAGGGTTACCTTATCATCTTCTTCATCATCAAATTTAGCCATAAATACAAACATTGAATTGAAGATATCTTACTGTCTTTGACAACCATCAAGGAAGCATCCTCTGAGTTTTTTGAATCTTCAGAGTCACTGGAAGTATCTCCCCGTGCACCAAAAGCTTTCTTCACAATCCGATCAGCTGCTGCCTCCTTCTGAGATTTCTTGATAGGGACCTGGTCCCTTCTTTCACCATTTGCTTTTGCATACTACTCAAATTTTTGTAATGGAAATTCTCTTATGAAATGTCCAGGTTTGCCACATTTGTTACACAATTCAGCAGCAGCCCCGGGTTTGCTACCTTTTCTGACGCCTCCATGTTGTCTCACAATCTTCTTAAATCTCTTGGTTAGATAAGCCATATCTAATCATTCATCATCATCATCATCTTGGGAGGATTTTAAGACACGAGTTTTATCTTTCTTTCCTTCCTTTTATCTGTTTAACTCATAGGTTTGAAGATTCCCTATGAGTACATCCATAGTAAGAGTCTTCAAGTCTTTTGCTTCAGTAATGGCATCTACCTTGCTTTCCCAAGATTTAGGAAGAATTCTCAATATCTTCCTGACTTGCTTGCTTTGAATGATGGGTTCACCAAGACATCTCAGCTCATTTGTGGTAGATAAGAATCTTATGTACATGTCATGGATAGATTCTCCTTCCTTCATGGTAAAGTTTTCATACTGAGAGGTCAGCATGTCAACTTTTGATTCTTTGACTTGCTCAGTCCCTTCATGAGGATTTCTCAGACAGTCCCATATTTTTTTTGCTGATTCACAAACAAAAATCCTATTATATTCTTCAGCACCAATACCACATACAAGAAGCTTTTTGGCTTTGTAGTTTTTCTCAATTTTTCTCTTATCACCTTCATTGTATTATTGTCGAGTTTTGGGAACTGTTTTAGTGGTCTCACCTTCGTTGATTTCAATTGTTGGAACATGAGGGTCATCTAACACAATATCCAATAGCTCACTGTCTTCAGCCATGAGAAAGTCATGCATCCTAGTTTTCCACCAACTATAGAATTGCCCATTGAATCTAGGTGGTCTTGTGGAGGATTGTCCTTCTTCCAAGTTGAGTGGCGCAGCCATTCTATTTTTCAGGAATCTCTCTAGATGTTAGCTAATTAGAGAGCCCTTACTTTGATACCAATTGTTAGAATGGGTGCTGCTAATCTAACCAGCGACCAGGTCCCTCATTATAGTAATGACCTGGACAGAAGTAAGAATGTACAAGATTTTTATGTGGAAAACCCCTTGCTCAAGGGAGTAAAAAATCACGACCTGCCTTCAAGATTTCAACGAAATTTCATTATCATCTAACAGAGAAAATTATTACAACCTGTTGTAATTCTAAGGATTAACCTCCTAATCCCTTCCCCCTTACAATGATACGTGAAATTTTCCACCTAAGCAACAACTCCTTGCTGCCCACTAAACTAATTTTTCTAAATTAGTTTAGACTTTTCTTCTTAGCTAACTCTAGCTAAGGACCCGGAATACAAGAAGAATTATTTTAACCAAAACACCAAGTTCCTTTATAGTGTAGGAATTGGTTTATAGATGTAAGAATGAAAAATCACACATTGAAGAAATATCCTTAGAACAACAAAGACAAGAGTAGAACAAAGTAGTAAACAAGTTGTTCTTGAGGATGATTTCTTTCTTCTCACAAAGACTCTTTTTTCATTCTTTTTCTGGATGATTTCTTCATTCTTCAAATGCTTCAATATATAGCCTTGTTGAAGCTCCTTGTTGTGTGCACCCATGCTGTCCATCATCATTGTTTGAAGCTCCTTGTCATGTGCATCATACTGTTAAACATGTTTTACCACCTCCATTCCATTTATCTTCTTTATTCTTAATTTAGAAGATAATGTTGCATGTCGAAGAAATGCTTTACAGTTTTTCATTCCATTTGCTTTAAGCTTTATAAGGAGAATGATGTTGTTGTAATGCTTAGAATAATAATACTTTCATGAGCGGGAAGGAACATAAGGAATAAAACTTACACTTTGTCCTTTATCCCATAAAGTATAATCTTCTAGGATACATTAAAATAATGATTCTGTACTATTTTAATATACATCAGCAGCACACCTGTATTTGGTCATATGAGAGTATGATTGTTTCAACTAAATACAACAGACAAGTTGTGTTAATTCAGATAAGATTTCAGTTGTTCATTTTCTGATATGAGACCTGGTACCACATTACGTATGATTGCTTCAACTAAATACAACATGCAAGTTGTGTTAATTTAGATAAGATTTCAGTTGTTCATTTTCTGATATGGGTCCTGGTACTACATTACATTCATATTGAGAAATAAGTTTGTTAATTCATCAAAACTTCAACTTAACAATAATTAATCTTTATATTATAATCAAACTTAAAATAAGATACCTCACAATTTGTATTACCACTCGATGTGTTCTGCAAATGATTTTCCACAAACTTTTTGAATGAATAACTCAGAGCTAAGCTGTTAACGCAGTAAATTAAAAATTAAAAAAAATAAAATTAATAAATAATATAAGTTAATAATGAATACCTACCTTGTCAAATTCACTTTTAAGAACAAAATCATGAGGATGTCTCAAAACTCTTTCAGATTCAAAACCAGAAATATTTTCACGAAGAACAGATAACTGGGGCAGGAAGTATAAATTTTATCCGTAGCCCTGGAAGCAAAAGAATCCTCAACATAATTCTTCAAAAGAGGTAGTTCACCAATAACTTTTACTTCTAACGAACTCCCATCATCTTCATCCACTCTTTCAACAATATTTTGCAAACTAGCGACAACTTGAGGAATATAATTTTTATTTTATTTTTTAGAACTCTTTTAGCAATAAAATTATAATTAAACTCAACATCATTTTTGTCAGTCACAATCACCACATCTTCATCTTCATCCTCACTATAAGTAATCCTTCGCCTTTGCCCGACCTTACAAGATACAACATTTTTTCTTTTTTTATCAACTTTCTAAACAACACTAGTATCAACATCACCATGATTTATTCTTACATTTTAAATTTTAACCCCTAGCAATTTACACTATGAATCGGAAATCTAGATGATCATGCATGGGTGAAATTTGAACATTTAGGTGGAGAATCTACAAAATCCAAATCAGAATCCTCATTTTTTGAAAAAACTTTAGGAATATCTTTCTTAACCATAGCAACTAAAACCGAAAACTAATCACAATATCCTAATATTTCAATTTATTTGAGTAAAATTTCAATTTGATAAAATCAAAACCCTATAAATTTTGAATGAAATATCAAAGATTTTAGGTTGCAGAGAAACTATATAACCAATAAACACAGGAAAGCAACAATTATGCAACATATAAATTTCAAAAATTTAGAGATTTTAAGAGGGGAAAAGGGTGGACACTTAATAATGAAGTGTATGGGAAAAAAAAAGACTGAAAAGGGTGGACACTTAATAATAAAGTGTATGGGAAAAAAAGAAGACCGAAGAAGCTAAGGAAATATAAATTAAGAAGACTAATAAATATGAGAAAGAACGTGTAAAAGAAAGATAAATATGTTAAAAGAAATATTTGTAAAATAAGAGATAAGTAAAACACTAATAAATATTTTGAAAAAAAAAAAACGTGTCTTGGAAAATGAAAAGCTCAGTTTAAACCACCACTTCCCAATAAAGAAAAAAAAAAGGCTTAACAAATGCAAAATAAAACAATAAAAATCTTTTTTTTGCTAAAAAAATAAAAGTGGGTCATTAAGTGCCAATTTGTATTATAAGATAATATATTGTGCCAATTTTTTTCATACGCTTTATTAAATAAACATCTTCATTATGGAAAGTCTTAATTAATTATTACTAATTAATTCATTTTGTTATTAATTCACTTTCTTTTCTTTTATAAATTAATATGATATCTAAACTAATTACTCAGTTTTTTAATTATTTTAATTTAATTCTTAATTTTTTTTATTCATTACATTTATTAAAAATAACTACTTCAACATAAAAACTTATTATTTTAAAATATAATTAGTAATCTTACGAATAAAATGATGGATGAAATATTTACAATATAAAATAATCTATAAATATTTACTCAATTATAAAGGAGTAACTTTTTATTTAAATATATAATCAAATTTGTACTTTATTTGATTTAAAATATATTTTTTTTATCAAATGATTTAAAATATATTAATTTAATTTGAAGTTGTCGAATGAAATTTTGATGATAAAAAAATAAAAAAGAGTATTTGTAATATTATTTTATTTTGAAATTAACCAAATCAAAATTTTAATTAATTATAGTAGATAACTTAGTTTATTTTTTAGTTTAGCTTAATATTATTGTTTCTTTTTTTGGTCGAAATAATAACGAAAATCAATTTCATACTAACAGAAAATTTATCAAGAAATATAAATAATTCTAGCAACATCAGAAAGATGAAATAAATTATGACCAAGGGTAAAAATGTAAATTCATGTTAACAAAAATCTACCGAGAAATACTGATTTTTGATATAGTAATACACAATAATTTGTGATTATCATATTATTTAATTTAATTTGATAAATAGATTAACTTCGAATCGCAATAAAAATATATTACTCCCTCTGTCTCAAATAAATTGAATTTTTGAGACTTTTCAAGGTTCAAAATAGTTAAATTTTTCAAAGTTCAAGATGAATGCTTGAAACTTTTTCCATATTTGTCATTTCATTTATTGAACTTTTTATATTTTCTAGAAAATAATTATATATATTTATGATTTTACAACGGGCAATAGTGGAAAGTATGGTGTAAAGTTTGTCTTTGGATATTTTTCTTAATATGTGTGTATTACCTCATAAATTCAGTTAATATTGGACAGAGAAAGTATTATGCTATAGCAAAACATAAAAATATTAGATCATAAAAATTTCACAATACAAAAGTGAATGTTTAAAAAATTAATTCCAACAATGTATAAGTCGGTTATCTCTATTATCTATTATATAGAAGAGTAAACTCTAAATGTAAACTCCCTGAGCATTGTAATACCATCATCTTCATCAGTCACCTTAGAAGGATTATTGATGCAGAATGAGGTGGACTAAAAATAATTGTTTGAATTGTTTTTGGGGTTAAATTTTGTTATTTAGTAAGTTGGGGGTTATTTTTGTCTATTTAGTAAGTTGGGGGTTAATTTATATATGAAGAAACTTTGTTCCCTTTTGAAAGGGAATTGTAGAACTTGGGAAATCAGAGTTGTTGTTGAATGAATAAAGAAAATTTCCAGAAGGAAATCAGAACACTGTGATAGTGTTCTTCCCCAAATCTCGATCTTCTTCCATTTCTTGTTTTTCTCCGATCTATTTTTGCATCAGTTGGCATCAGAGCCCAGGTTGATGGCGGATGCGAACAGTGGTCGTGGTAGGTGCCGTCGCCGAGGTCGGGGTCGCGGAGTCGATGCCGAGGAAGACGGACCGCCGAACCGCCATCGAGACCAACGAGATCTGGAGATTGCAGCGAAAAGGAGACGGATTTGAGAGTTGGAGCGCCAACTCGCCGAGGCGAGAATGAGCTCTGCCAATGGAGAAGAAGAGGTGGAGTCGGAGCCTCTTGACTCTTCCGCAGAGGGCGGCGACGATGAGGGATTTAACCAGTGGGGGATCCCTAATGATATGGTCTAGGCCGACGGCCATGGTATTTTCCTGACCATTTATCTCAGAGCTTAGTGCTGAGGGTTGACTGATGCCATCAATGGATTCAGCGACGATGGCTGGTTAATGTTAAGAGAGATGAAACCGACGACCAGGGCTCAAGCCCGTCCGATCCTATCAAACCCTAGGGATGAAGATCGACCTCCTTGAATTCGAAGGTATATCTCACCATGATGAATTTATTGATTGGTTGCATACTGTCTAATGAGTTTTTGAAGTGAGAAATTTGAACGACAGTCAAAAAGTTAAGTTAGTAGCCATTAAATTGAGGAAACATGCCTCGATTTGGTGGGAGCATGTGGAAACTAGGTGTGCTAGGGAAGGGAAACCAAAAATTCACAGTTGGAGTAAGATGAAGAAGAAATTGATAGCCAAATTCTTACCCGCTCAGTATAGACAGGAAGCTTTCATCGAC
>DF360810.1:23998-52787 GCA_000787875.1 Solanum virginianum | reverse complement strand
CTGAGAATTTAACATTTCTCCTACACTAATTCTAAACCCTCATTCAAGACTAACCCTTAGTTTCTAGAATCAAACTCTCAAAATTCTCTCAAGTCTCATTTTCAAATTCAAGCTAGGATTTAATTGGGGTTTTAGCTTCAAGCTAAATTCTTCTCAAATTCATCTTCCTAAGCAAGGTATGTGGGTTTTGATTATTGGTCCCTTTCAACCAAGAAGAGCCAAAATCCTTTTTACTCAATTTCATGGAATTTTAGTTACTTTAAATGTGAGTTTTCAATTTTATGGTTTATTAAATTCAATTAAAGTAAGGACTATATTTATTTGATGATTTTAAGTTGATTTAATCCCTTACATGATGAATTACATTAAAGTTATGAAGATGCATTTCCTTTTTAAAGCTTGATTTGTGCATGAGTAATTTATATTATGATTTTAAATGTGGATTTAATTATGTTTTCACTTGAATTTCATAATGTATTGTTGATTTAAGTTTGAATCTCTATTACTCATGCTATTTATCATCTCATTCATGGCATATGCATACATGACTATGGTTTTTATGAAGTTTATGAAGTGGGTCAAGACCCAATTATGTTTATGTATATGTTTTTGATAAGATTATGGTTATGACAAGAATATGATCACATAAATGCCTATGATTATGACTTTTTGAGCATTTTGGGTGCTTGCACCATTCTGTATTTGTAAATGAATTATTCCTATACATGAGTATTATGACTATGAGTTATGATTTGTCATTTGAGCCTAAGTATGAATTATTATAAATGGTGTTTGACTTTTAAGCCTAAGAATGAATTCATAAAATGATTTGGTAAGACTTGCACCTCTTTTGAAAGCATGTATATGTACACATATGAGTATTCTTGTGGGATGACGACTTAGCATCGATGGATTGAGGGTTCCCTCTCTTTCCTTGAACCATGTCCCTAACATATGTTTTGAGAATCTTATTCGAAATAGGAGTGTCCATAAGGAAGGTTGCTTCATAGAAATGGGAGTGCCCATAAGGTGAAGTATTATATGAAATGATTATGTGGAAATTCTATCCAAATGGGATTACCCGTAAGGAAGGTTACTTCATATGAAATGGGAGTGCCCGTAAGGTAAAGTATGATTCACCTTTGGCAAGTAGATCACCTCTTTACCGATGAGGGGATTTCATCGGGATTTCAAGTAATAGCTTACTTGGTCTTACTCATATCGGTTGAGGTCTCATCCCCACTATATATGGGAATTTTTTGCATTTCATGCATCATGGACTTCATGGCATCTTATATACTACCCTTCTTTGGATATATGATTCTTTCTATATTATGTGCCCTTGTCAGCTAACATTGAAATGCGGATTTGATAAGTCATAGGCATTGCATAGCCGCATACTTAGTACATTCAAACATACTAGCACATATTTTTTCCTACATAATCTAACCATGTAGGAATCAGAGATTACCTTCATCTGCCGTTTGACGCTAGATTGGATTTGAGACATTTGTTGGAGTGAAACCTATCTTCCAAGGACAAGCCTTTCTATGCCCTCAACCATCATACCTTGAAAGTTGGTAGTGCAATCCTCACCCAGAGGAAAGCTGACATTAGGATTTTTATTCTACCTATGTTGCTTCCATTTGTGTTATTTACTTTGAGAGTGAGCTCGGAACATGTCTTGGACCCTGTTTTATGACTAGAGGTATTGTTGGACATCTTGTAGACTCTCATTGGATCTATATGTTATGTGTTGTATTTGAAGCTTATGATTGTAATTATCTATTGGATATGGCTATCATGGATTGATTATGAGAATTATGATACGTATGTATGTTTGATGTGGAAATGTGGGAGATCCCAAGCCCCAAAATTCCCCCATAGATTGAGTCATACATTCCCGTCCCTTAGTCTTTATGTGCTACATATTATATAAATTTATGTTAATCCTTTTCCCTATGATATCCCCATAGCGTGAGTCATACTTTTCCGCCCCTTAAAACTATGTGTTTACTATTTGAATACATTTTCGAACCGATGGTGTGAATTTAGATACTTTGAAGCTTGTTTGAGGACTCTTGGGTTCCCATTTGTCATGTCACTCCTAGACCCTAGGTTCGGGTCGTGACAATCTCAGTTAATCAAATATCAAGTTTGACATATATTCACCTCAACAAAAATATATAGTTAAATGAAGGGACATGAACCGGAAGAAAAGAACCAAAAGAGTCAAAAACTTTTTAGCTAATAGTTGCAAATATGCTAATTAACATGCATGGAAACTTATTAAAAATGGTTCTGAGAATTTAACATTCAATCAAAATGCAAACACAAATACAAAGAGTTTTATTTCATAACTTGTAACAAAATTTAAAAAAAATCAAGACAGAGGAGGTGCATATTTGTTTTCATCATTTGAGAGACCCATAAATCATCGCTTTCTGAGCCATCCTCTCCTTTTCTTGATAGAACTTTCTCTAAGAATCATTTTGCAGATTTAGCTGCGACTTTAGCTTCCACAATAGTCAAGGGAAGATCAAGATTGTTGTTTTGGATCTCAGGAAGGGTGTCCACCCTAGTTTTTAGGGCCATCCAACTCTTGTCCAACTCAGTTGGATGCTTATAATTGTTACGCCTCATACGCAATGCTTTGACCTTGGCCTCAAGTCGCGCTCTCTTCTTCTCATGTTTATCACGAACTAATGCCAAATCAGTCTCTAGTTAGGCTACCTTTTCATATAGCTCCTTGTTGGATTTGGTAAGAATGGACAGTTCAACTTCGCACCTCTCTTGGTCCTATCTAATCTCTTGGAGACGTTGGGATAGAGTGTTTCTTGCAACTTGCAAAATCTCATTATCATCTTGAAGTCCTGCATTATTTGATCGGAGCTCATTTATCTTCTCTTGGAGCACACTTGCTTTGGATTTTAGATGCTCAACATCACCGGAATGGTCCATAAGCTTATCCATTTGGCTGCTAGCCTTTCTTCGATAGGCGATGGCAAATAGGTAGCTCTATAAGATAATGGAAGAAAAAAAAGGTGGTTAGTAAAGTTAATTATGATGAAAATGTATTTAGATGATTAGTAATGCCTGTCTTACTTGGTGGATAGAGGTGATCAGCTGAGTGAATGAATTTTCCAAGTCACGTTCCTCTAAGTTCACCTTCTCCTCAAAACCAAGCAAGCTCCCAAAGAACTTAGCTGCCACTAAGAAATTGCTCAAGAGATTCTCCCCTGTAGGAATTTCTACCACAACTCGACATGTTGTAGGGTTTGAAGGGCCCACTGTAAAATTTGGAACACAAGTGGCTCCCATTGATGAGCCAATCATAGACATACTTGCCAACTCCTTCATATCCTTATCATTTGATGACCCTTTAAATATCTCCAAATCTTTGTCTGATAACTATCATTGACTCTACTAAGGGTGCCTCTAACTCGGGTATTTTAACCCTCTTAATCTTTTCTACCCCAAGATGTGCTAGCAAATGTCTGATCATTTCTGTGCCAAGTTTGGTAAGATTAGCAACCTTGTCCTTTTTGTTGGGACGGGTGTTGGAGAATGGGAAATTTCATGTCTTTGGCTTTCTATGCCCTCAACCATCATACCTTGAAAGTTGGTAGTGCAATCCTCACCCAGAGGAAAGCTGACATTAGGATTTTTATCGAAAAAACCTGTAAGGATCTTCAAAATTAAGAAAAAGCATAAAAAATATAAAACAAAATAATAGAAAACTCATGTTCTTGTAGGCACTTACATTGTCTTTCACCACTTGACTAAAGTGTTCATGTAGACATTTTCTACCAAAGCTCGTTTACAGGGGCTTTCCCTTTTGGGATTTTGGCCGTACAATTTCATTCTCAGCTCTCTCTTCAGAGGAAGGAGACAATTGTGGTCTATCCATCAAAGATATAGAAGATGAATATTAGGAAGATGACATTTTCAATAAAATAAGTTGAAGTGTTTACCTTGGTACATGCGTAGTCCCTTGAAACATATTGCTCATGTTATTTTCTTGTAACAAGTAGCTGCTTGAGAACCAATTTCTCGGATCCTTAATCGAATAGATGTACAAAAATTAGCTTGTAATTGTATTTATTAATTTAGACAAAATAGTAAAGTGTTTGAAAAGGTAATAATATATATATATATATATATATATATATATATATATATATATATATATATGCATCACTAGTAAAATGAAAGGTTAAATAATTTACCATAGAAGTTTGAAAGTTTGGAGCCGATAAGGAACTAAAAAGAAATTGATTTGGGCCTTGTTGGTGCACAAGAGGACCATCAGGCATAATAGCACATTGAGATGACTCAAGTATATGAAAAGTTGATCTATCATTTCCTTCATTATTTGTTGCACTCTGAGATAAATTTTTTTCATTTGACAACATCTTATCAGAAATTTCCTGTACAATGAATTGAGTCACAAAATATATAAAAAAAAAAGGTTATACTAACATCGTACAATTTAATTTATTGTGATCTGTGAAAAAATACAAGTTGATAGCCAAAACATTTTATTATTCAAATTTATTATAAATCTAAAATTTAGTTGTCATCGAACTCTTACTTACTCATATTGATAATTATTTAATTTGAATCCCTAAATATTTATTTAAATAAATAAAAAATAATAGGAAAAGAAAAAGAAAAAGATAAATTAGGGAAATCAATGAATTTGAAAATCTTTGTAACGACCTGACCCAACACTATGTGAAGTATTGTCCGCTCTTGGGGCTAGCCCATCACGGATTTGTCCCTTTGGGCTCACTCAAAAAGGCACATCATAGTATATAGACCAGTCCTTTACTTATATACCCAACATCTCTCCTGTGTTTTGCATATGTGGGACATCTCATCTCAAGAGGGGTTGTTACATACACCCCCTTTATGGACTCAGTATCCTCGCTAAGGTTTGCCCCACCGCACGTGATTCGCCTAGACTCAACACTAAGATTTGCCCCGCCTCACTTGGATTTGCCTAAACTCAGTTGAATTCTAGCTCCACAATGACAAGGCTGACACAAGAGTGACTCTGATACCACTTGTAACGACCTGGCCCAACACTGTGAAGTATTGTCCGTTCTTGGGGATAGCCCATCACGAATTTGTCCCGTTGGGCTCACCCCAAAAGACACATCACAGTATATAGATCAGTCCGTTACTTATATACCCAACATCTCTTTTGTGTTTTGCCGTTGTGGGATATCTCATCTCAAGAGGGGTTGTTACAATCTTTTAGGTTCAAACAATAATAATCAAAGGCTATAACTCACCCCTAATTTATTTAATTGAATTGTCTCATCATTAATGATTTAAAGAAAGAAGAATATTTAAGAAAAATTGACACAGATCCATAGATTCCTTAGGAATTGCAGTATAATTATTTTAAAAATATTGAGACATAAAATCTTTTTTTAAAAAAAACAAAAGTGATGTCCGAGTCATAAACATTGATAAATAATTTAAAGAAAAATAAATAAATATCTTTACATACAACAAATTAAATACTAATAATTTACTTACACAATTAACTCGCAGAAGATAAAACACTTCTGATAAAATCAATTTCAAACCTATATAAAGAAGAAAAAAAAAGAATGTTAGGACATTTGATATATGCAAGAGATTGAAAAGCTTTCTCTACTTCATTAGAGCTGCTGCAAATATACAAAAATAGTTTTTTTATCAACTGTGTGAGAAATGATAGGATACGGAGGAAAACACTTTTGAATCTTGAGATACGGTGAATGAGAAGGAAAACGTCTATATTTATAGGCTGCGAAATCTTGAAATGAGAAAAATGGTCAACAAAGTAACAACCTTATTTAACTTCTTACTAAATTATATTATGGCAAGTGAAAAGAATATAGTGAGAAAACATTAATTTAATAGATTGATGATTTTCTCTTTTTTTAAATTTTTTTTAATTATTTAGCTAGTCTTAGAACACCCACAAATATAGAGAAAAATAAGTAAATAAAGAATTATATATGAATAATAAAAAGATTTGACTAATCTAGGAAATATAATAAATATATTTCAAATTAAGTAAAGTAGTAAAGAATACGGTGAGAAAACATTAGTTTAATAGATTGATGATTTTCTCTTTTTAAAAAAAAAAAAAAAATTTTTTGGCTAGTTTCAGAACACCCACAAATATAGAGAAAAAAAGAAAGTAAATAAAAAAATTATTATATAATAAACATATTTCAGTGTAATCTTAAATTAAGTAGAATAATATTCACTATAGATTGAAATTAAATTTTGAATGTTAGATTTCTTCACTTCAAATTAAGGTTGATCGTGATAACTACTCCATATGTCCCATATTATATGACTATCTTTCTATAAATATTTGTCTCATATTATATAGGCACTTACTAAATTAGAATATAATTAATTTTTTCCCCATTTTACCCCATCATTAATTAGTATTAATAATTTTTTCTAATTTAATTTAATGTACATTGATATAAATAAAGAGTAAAATGGTAAAGTTCACTAGTATATTGATGATTTCTTAGTAACTTTCTTAATAACCGTGTAAAATGAAAAGTGATCATATAATAGGAGACGGAGGGAGTAATGATTAACTACACATTATTAGTAAGAAGTCGCATTCACATTAACAACAATCTATCTATCTATATCTATACTAGGTAAAGTGCGGACATATAACCTCATTAGGATTAAGAATGATCTTTCCGTTATATTCAAATATTAAAAATAAAAATTGAGATTAATACTAAAATGAAGTCACATAGAACATTTTTCAACATAAATGTTAAAATTTAGTTTTTTTCTCATAATCAAGAATCTAAAATAACTATAAATTTTTACTCCTTTGATAAAAAAAAAAAAAGTTGTTTGATCCTCCTCTAGCCTACTCGGTGTTGTATCTTCTAAACATTACTTAGTTGTGACATTTGTTTTGAATATAGTTGGCTTCTCAGTATTGAACAATCTTTCATCAAATAATCGGGTATTAGTTTGATTAAATTTATTTATTTTTGAACATGAAAAAGTATAAATATTCAATTTGATGGCATAACTAAACTCAATTTTAAAACCTCTAGCATCAAGTTCCTGTCAAGCCCGGAAGGATACCCAAGACGTGGCCGGCAACCAGAGAATTTTGCTAGTCCCCAAGCGAACCACTTGATCTCATTACAATTATTCAATCAACAAACTTTACTAATCAGCGGAAGACATAAGGAAGTAAATGGGCACATCTATCTAATCTCAAAATAATATAATAAATGACAGGCTAGTTGAAAAAACTAGTTCAACAAGTCTTAAAAATCAATAGTCGACTCTAGTCTATCAAGCTTCTATCACTATCATATCAAGCGGTGCCAATGACAGACCCATGACTACCTCAAATAAAAATAAGCTATCAAGTCCAACTCTAAAGCAAGATGAAATAAAAGTAATGAATCCTCCAAAGTAGGGGAGGCTCACCAATCAGCTGAACATCCTAGATCCTTAATGATGCACCTGTTGATGATCTCTAATCCCTGTATCTGCATCATAAAACGATACAACATCGAGTGACATCAGTACGTGGAATATACGGTATGTAAAATAGTTGAGTGAAACCAAAACAGGTAGAATAATATAAAACATCAATCAACTCAAGGATAATAACAAATCAATATCTTAAATGTCTATCTAAAGAAAGAATAAAGAGTAGACAAGTTACCTATCAACCAATCAAATTTCATTAATTAAATCATGACTCATATCAAAGGAACTCAACTCAACTCAACTCATCTCATCACATCTCATCTCATCACGACTCAGAGTACTTAAGGTAGGAACTTTCTAGGAGTTTTTCTTATCTGACAACAATCACTTATGAGCCAGTGATTGTACAACAAGCCATCATTGTTGCCACAGTCGTTCTAAACTTGCCAGGTAGGGTACGAATCGAATCCACTAGGGACCACCAACAAATCAAACAAGTCCTCTATTGTTTCAGGGACTCTATCAAGAGGGAACCATAATGTTATATGATGGTCCTAATCCTCACCTACGCTTGACTACGTAGTTTGATAAGCGCGAATTGGATTAACTCTTACTCTTTCGGTGCTCGATACTCCTCCTAAGAGTCAATGCTCATAAGACAATCAACTCAATCAAATCTTCTCAATCAACTCATCTCAAATCAGCCTCATGAAGGCACTCATCCTTCAATCAGTCTTATAGAGACTCTCACCATCTCATCAATCAACATCTCAATAAATAGGTCAAGGCTTAGAACAATCATCAGGGAATAATCGAATGGACAATCATTAGAGTTCATTTATGGAGACTCAAGGGATTATCAAGTTCTATCAATTCATCATCATTCTCATATCACAAACACAATCAACATTCTCAAATCAGGGCTCTAGACTCAATACTTATCTTCATTTGTGCATGATTTCGAAAATAATTATGTAGGGTTATACAATATCTCATAAAAAGTATTCAATTCAAGAAAAACAAGTTTACGATGATCATCAACATAAGAAAATACATGTAATAAATATAATTTTCAAGAAAATCCATTAAAAATCATATATGTAGACTCATGAACTTTCAACTCTCTCCTATAACCATTTATGGGGCACATGAGAGGACAATCTCATGCTTTTAGTTTAGCCTTACATACCTGGGATAAAGTTATGAACAATCAACTTCAAGAATTGCCTTTTAATTCTTCAATCTAAGTTTCTCTCTTCTCTTCTTTCAAGCCCTAGTCTTTCAAGTGATTAGAAAAGGGCTTAGAATGAGGGTTTTGACCTTTTTTATGCTCAAAATGACTTATTTTGATCGTGTTTTGAGTTTAGGTGGGTTTAAGAATTATCAGGAGTGCTCCGCATGAAATTTTAGAAATATTTTCACTATGGGAAAGTGGATTCGCATCGTACAAGTGTATTTTTTTTGAAAATTTTTCGAACGAGTTTTCATATTTTCGTTGAATTTTTTTTTAAAAAATAAGTATAGGTCCACTACAGAGGCGTGACGCGCATTTGTCGCGCATCATCACTAGTTTTCATTTTTGGACCAAAAAATATCTTTTGATCCGGTCGCTCTAAAAATCAGTTGAGACCGTTTCCCCATTCAATTTTTCATGCTAATCACAAATCTGGTTTCGAATTTAGAAATGAAGCATAGGAAGACGCGTTATGTGCACGTCTCTACTCTAGAGTTATTTTGATAATTTTATCAGGTATTACATCATCTCCCCCTTGGGATCATTCGTCCTCGAATGATGAGTAAAGATGGATGTCAGGGCACGAATAGACTCGAAACTCATTTCAATATTCACATATATCAATCAATCTTTCGACTCATCACGATTAACAATCTCTATTCAGACACAAGAATAGACAATCAACTCAAGAAAAGACAGTCAATTTAGTTAAGGGTAAGGAAATTACCTTCACATTATCATCATTAGGCACGAATAGTCAGTTTTTCATGTGGCTTTCTCAATGAATTGATTTCTTCACAGGACTTTGACTGAGGCTATCTCTTTGGTCCTCAACTTGCACATCTGACGATAATAGGTTTTGACCGAAATCTCTTTGTAGGACAAGCTATTCTTCAATCCAATACTCTTAACAGGGATCCCCAAGGTAGGATCTCCCAAGCACTTCTCCAACATTAACACGTGGAACACTGAATGGATACCATCTAACTCAGAAGGCAACTCTAGCTCATAAGAAACCTTCCCAATCCTCTTCCCAATCTGGTAAGGTCTAATATAGTGTGGACTCAATTTACCCTTCTTGCAAAATCTCATGACACCCTTCATAGGTGACACTTTCAAGTATATCCAATCATTTACCTCGAATTCCAAGTCTCTCCTCCTCACATAAGTGTAGGATTTCTGGCTACTCTGCACAACAATCTCTCGTTAATGACCTTAACCTTCTCCATTGATTAATGAACAAGATCAGGCCTAATCAACTCAGCTTTTCCAATCCACCCAATTGGTGATCTATATCTCCTCCCATACAAAGCTTTGTAGGGAGCCATTTGAATACTCGCATGATAAATATTGTTATATATAAATTCAACCAATGGTAGGTGATCATTCCAATTTCCTTTGAAATCAAGAACACGGTCTCTCAATATATCCTCTAACGTCTGAATGGTACGTTCTACCTGACCATCTATCTGTAGATGAAAGACTGTACTCAAATTCACTTTCGTACCCAAACCTTTCTAGAAAGATCTCTAAAATTGGGAGGTGAATTAAGCTCCTCTGTCCAAGATGATGGATAAGGAGACCCCATCTAACCTCATAATCTCTAGGATATACAACTTGACATACTCCTCTGCAATGTTGGTTGTCTTAACTGCTAAGAAGTGAGTCAATTTGTCCATCCTATCCACAATCACACAAATCGAACCATGTTGCTTTCAAGACCTCGCTAGACTAGTAATGAAGTCCATATTGATCATCTCCACTTCCATTCAGGTATCTCAAAGTTATGAGCCAATCCACATGGTCTTTGATGCTCAACTTTAACTTGCTGACAATTTGACCACTTGGAAACAAACTCAACAATATCCCTCTTCATTTAATTCCATCAGTAGACTTCTCTTAAGTCATGGTACATCTTGGTGGAGCTAGGATGAATAGAATATCTAGAGCTATGGGCTTCAGCTATTATCTATCTTGAATATCATCCACATTTCGGACGCATAGTCTACTCAGGTATCTCAACACTACATCTCCCCCTTTGGAGAAAACCATCACTTTTTATTTATGGGTGGCCTCGTTCAATTGGAGTATAACATAATCTCGGTCTTACTTTTCTTTCACCTCTGCTACCAAAGATGAAGTAGACCCGTTCTAAACATTAATTCCTCCCTCATTATTCTCCTCATGTTAAACTTCCAATCGAGCCAACATATGTACTCCTTTAGCCAACTCCTTCTTTCCTTCCTCAACATGGGTTGTGCTACCCATTGATAACCTGCTAAGAGCATCAGTAATAATGTTAGCTTTACTTGGATGGTAGAGAATGCTCATATCATAATCCTTGAGCAACTCCAACCATCTTCTTTATTGCAGGTTGAGGTCTTTCTAGCTTAAGACATACTGCAAGCTCTTGTGGTCAGTGAATACATCCATATGTACTCCATACAAGTAGTAGCGCTACATCTTAAGTCCAAACACCACCACTACCAACTCAAGATCATGGGTCGGATAGTTCTTCTCATAAATCTTAAGTTGTTTAGAACCATAAGCTATCATTTTCCCTCTCTGCATCAGCACACATCCCAGTCTAACTCTCAAGGCATTACAATAGATTACAAAGTCTTTCGTCTTCTTGGGCAAGGTTAAAACTAGTGCAGTAGTCAATCTAGTCTTCAACACTAGAAAACATTTCTCACATTCATCGGACCACTAAAACTTGACCTTTTTCTGAGTTAACTTAGTCAATGGTGCGAATAGGGAAGAAAATCCCTCAACAAATCTGTAGTAATAGCCTGCCAATCCAAAGAAACTTCTTATGTCAGTCGGAGAGGTCGATCTGGGCCAGTTCTTAACCGCTTCAATCTTTTGGGCATCCACTCAAATACCATCATCGGAGATGACATGGCCTAGGAAAACCACTGACTTAAGCCAGAATTCACATTTTGAGAACTTCACATACAATTCCTGGTGCTTAAGTGTTTGGAGGAAAATTTTGAGGTGATTTACATGCTCCTCCTTATCTCTTGAATACACCAACATGTCGTCGATAAACACAATCACAAACATATCAAGGTACTGTTTGAACACCCTATTCATCAAATCCATAAAGACTGTAGGGGCATTCGTCAACCCAAAACGTATGACCAAGAAGTCAAAATGCCATATTTAGTCCTAAAGGTTGCCTTTGCAATACCACATTCCTTTATTTTCAACTGATAGTAACCAGATCTGAGGTCTATCTTTGAGAAACAAGAGGTATCCTGAAGTTGGTCAAACAAATCATCTATCCTTGAGAGAGGATACTTATTCTTTATGGTGACCTTGTTCAGTTGCCTATAATCGATACACATTCTGAGAGAACCATCTTTCTTTCTCACGAATAAGACAGGGACACCCCAAGGAGAAAGACTTGGCCTTATGAAGCCCTTTTCTAACAAATCTTTCAATTGTTATTTTAACTCTTTCAATTCAGTGGGGCCCATCCTATAAGGTAGGATTGGGATAGGCTAGGTGTCAGGAAGAACATCAATCCCAAAGTCGATCTCTCTATCAAGATGGACTCCGGGCAGATTCTCAGGAAACTCATTCATGATCGGAACTGACTCAAGGGTAGGCGACTTAACATCATCAGATTTCACTTGCACGAGGTGATAAATACAACCCTTAGCAATCATCTTTCTGGCTCAAAGATATGAGATAATTTTTCCTTTAGGTGCTACATAATCACCCTTTCATTCTAGAACCAGTATGTTAGGGATTGGAACTTAACGGTTCGAGCCCTACAATCAAAGGAGGCATAATAGACGTGAAACCAATCAATGCCAAGGATCAATCAAAATTAGTCATCTCTAACTCAACCAAAACAATGATAGTATCTCTATGATGATTGGACACTACACAAACTCTATAGACTCTCTCAACTCGAATAGACTCAACCACTGGAGTAGAAATATCAAAAGATTCAAGAAGAATCTCAAGGGTTCTATCAAATCTACCAACCACATAAGGAGTTACAAATGGTAGGGTGGCACCAGGATCCATCAAACATAACAATCAATAGAAAAGACTCAAATCATACCCGTCACAACATCTGGAGAGTTCTCTTAATCATGTCGACTACCCATGGCATACGAATAGTTTTTGGCTCCGTTTGTGCCTGACGTAGTACCTCTCTGATTTCCTTTAGCTGGTTGGGCTGGTGCAGAAGATTGAGCCCGGTCATCCTATATTGGACTCTCTCTTTGATAGTGATCTGCTTGGCCACACTTGTAGCATACATCACTCCCCTCTTGCAGCATTTACCCATGTGTATTTTGCCACATGTACCATATAGTGGTTTACCTCATAAACCTTGAGCCATACTAGCTTGTGACTGTGATCTATGGGCTCCAATATTCTAGGACCTCTGATCATTTTTGACTCTAGGCACAGGTGCACTAGCAGATGATGGTGCAAGAAATCAGTTACCATTGCCTTTCTTTCTAACCTCATGGCTGGATGTTTTAGCTTTCTTGCTTCTGAACTTCTCTCTGTCATGTTGTCTGTCCTCATCAGCTTATTGCACAAAGGTCATCAGTCTCCCAATGTCTATATCATTCACATAAATATCTCTCCTCCTATCTCTTTTTGGCCCTCTATTCAGCCCATCCACATACATTCCCATTTGTCCCCTCATATCGGAGACCATGTCCGGAGCATATAGAGATAGTTGTGTAAACTTTTGCCCATACTCTTGCACAATTATAGAGCTCTGCTTTAAGTTCAAGAACTCTCTCACCTTAGCCTCTCTTTGTTCTCATAGGAAGAAGCGCCCCAAGGAAGCTTCCTCGAACATAGCCTAAGTCAGCACGGCAGCATCCTCTCCTCTACCCTTCTTCCATTGGTCGAACCAAAGTCAGGACACACCCTTGAGTTGGTAGGAAGCCATTTCAACTCTATTAGTATCAACTATATGCATCACTTGGAACACCTTCTGAAGCTCCTCCACATAGTTCTTAAGATCCTCAGTGGATGCAGACCCTGTGAACTCAAGCAGATTCATCCTCAAGAATTCTCAGAATCTTGATGTGTCATATGCATCCTGTCTACCCACTCCTTATCTTACAGTAGGTGCTGTGACAGCCTAGGCAAAAGTTTAAATAGCCTGGCATAGCTCAGAATTGGAGACCTCATCTTGCAGGGGGTGCGCAACAGGGATAGCTAGTTCCACGGGCTCCTCATGTCCTTGAGGCTCAGGTAGGTTAAAATTCTATCTAGCGGGACATCCTCTACCTCTGACGACTCCTCTGGGAGGCATGCTTACAACTCTGCAACGCACAAAGTACGAATGACAAGAGAACTTTCATACAACATAACCCTATAGCACGATTTAGAACATGAAAGAAGTGAAACAATTCCTAAATTTCCTATAGCCTCCAAATTATGGATGTGGAGCTCTTTAAACCAATAAGAAGGACTCTACTAGGACACTTGAACTCATGCTCTAATACCAAGTTTGTCACACCCCAGGAAGGTATCCAACACGTGGTCTGCACCTAGAGACTTTTACTAGTCCCCAAGCGAACCACTTGGCCTTGTCACGATCATTCAATCAACAAACTTTACTAATTAGCAAAAGATATAAGGAAGGCATATCTATATAATCTCAAAATAATATAATAAATGAGAGGCTAGTAGAAAAAACTAACTCAACAAGTCTTAACAATCAACATTCGGCTCTAGTCTATGAAGCCTCTATCACTATCATATCAAGCGGTGCCAATAACAGACCCATGGCTACCGCAAATAAAAAATAAGCTATCAAGTCCAACTCTAAAGCAAGATGAAATAAAAGTAATGAATCCTCCAAAGTATGGGAGGCTCACTAATCAGCTGAACATCCTAGATCCTCAACGATGAACCTATTAATGATCTCAAATCCCTGTATCTGTATCATAAAATGATGCAGCGCCGAGTGGCATCAGTATATGGAACATATGGTATGTAAAATAGCTGAATGAAACTGAAATAGGTAGAATAATATGAAACATCAATCTACTCAAGGATAATAACAAATCAACATGTCAAATATCTATCTACAGTTAGAATAAAGAGTAGACAAGTGATGTATCAACCAATAAACCTCATCAATCAAATCATGACTCATCTTAAAGGAACTCAACTCAACTCATCTCATCACATCTCATCTCATCACGACTCAGAGTACTCGAGGTAGAAACTTTCTAGAAATTTCTCTTATCCGAAAAATATCACTTATGAGCTAGTGATTGTACAACAAATCGCCATTGTTACCACATCCATTTCGTACTGCCAGGTAGGGAACAAATCGAATCCACTAGAGACTACTAATAAATCAAATAAGTCCTCTATTATTTCAGGGACTCTATTAAGAGGGAACAATAATGTAATATGATGGTCATAATTCTCACTTACGCTTGGCTACGTAGTTTGATGAGCAACAAGTCCTCTATTTTTTTAGAGACTCTATCAAGAAGTATCCTTAATGTATGTGATGGTTCTGATCCTCACCTATGCTTGGCTACGTAGTTTGATGAGTGCGAGTTGGATTAACTCTTACTCTTTCGGTACTCGATACTCCTCCCAAGACTCAATGCTCATAAGAAAATCAACCCAATCAAATCTTCTCAATAAAATCATCTCAAATCAGCCTCATGGAGGTACTCATCCTTCAATCAGTTCAATGCTCATAAGAAAATCAACCCAATCAAATCATCTCAATCAACTTATCTCAAACCAGCCTCATGGAAGCACTTATCATTCAATCATTCTCATAGAGACTCTCATCATCTCATCAATCAATATCTCAATCAATAGCTCAAGGCTCAGAACAATTATTAGGAATAATCGAATGGACAAATCATTCTAGTTCATTTATGGAGACTCAAGGAATTATCAAGTTATATCAATTCATCATCATTCTCACATCACAAGCACAATCGACATTCTCAAATCAAGGCTCTAGACACAATCCCTATCTTTATTCATGCATGCTTTCAAAAATAATCATATAGGGTTATACAATATCTCATAAAAAGTATTCAATTTAAGAAAACAATTTTATGATGGTCATCAACATAAGAAAATACATGTAATAAATATAATTTTCAAGAAACCCATCAAGAATCATATATGTAGACTCATGAACTTTCAACTCTCTCCTAAGACAATCTATGGGGCATATGAAAGAATAATTTCATATTTTTAGTTTGGCCTTGCATACCTGAAATGAAGTTATCAACAATAAACTTCAAGAATTGCCTTTGAATTCTTCAATCTATGCTTCTCTCTTCTTTTCTCTCAGGCCCTAGTCTTTCAAGTGATTAGAAAAGGCTTAGAATAGGGTTTTTGACCCTTTTTATACTCAAAATGATCTATTTTGATTGTGTTTTGAGTTTAGGAGGGGTTGGAAATTGTCCAGAATGCCCCTCATGGACTATTAGAAAACTTTTCACTATGGGAAAGCGGGTTCGCGCGCGTACAAGTGTATTTTTTCAGAAATTTTTTGAACGAGTTTTCCAATCTTCGTCAATTTTTTTTCAAAAAACATAAGTGTATGTCCACTACAGAGGCGCGACATGCCTTTGTCGCGCATCATCACTGGTTTTCATTTTTAGACAAAAAAATTATCTTTTTATCCGTTCACTCTAAAAATTGATCGAGATCATTTTTCCACTCATTTTTTCATGCTGATCACAAATTCGGTATTGAATTTTCAAACAGAGCATGGGAAGACGCATTATATATATGTATCGACTCTAGGGGTATTTTGATAATTTTATCGGGTGTTACATCATCTTCCCCTTTGGATCATTCGTTCTCGAATGATAAGAAAAGGTGAATATCAAGGCACGAATAAACTCAAAATTCATCTCAACATTCACATTTGTCAATCAATCTCTCGACTCCTCATCACTATCAACAATATCTATTCAGACTCAAGAAAAGACAATCAATTTAGTTAAGGGTAAGAAAATTACCTTCAACATTCTTATCATTAGGCACAAATAGGTGTGGATACTTTGCTTTCATCACTTCCTCAGATTCCCATGTGCTTTCCTCAACGAATTGATTTCTTCATAGGACTTTGACTGAGGCTATCTCTTTGGTCCTCAACTTGCAAATCTGACGATCAATGGTTTTGACCGGAATCTCTTCGTAGGACAAGCTATCCTTCACTCCAATACTCTCAACAAGGATCACCAAGGCAGGATCTCCCAAGCACTTCTTCAACATCAACACGTGGAATACTGAATGAATATTGTCTAACTCAGAAGGCAACTCTAGCTCATAGGCAACCTTCCCAATCCTCTTCACAATCTAGTAAGGTCTAATATATCACAAACTCAATTTACTCTTCTTCCCAAATCTGATGACACCCTTCATAGACACTTTCAAGTATACCCAATCATTTATCTCGAATTCCAAGTCTTATCTCCTCACATCGGTGTAGGATTTCTGGTGACTCTACGCAGTCTTCAATCTCTCCTTAATGATCTTAACCTTCTCCATTGATTGATGGACAAGATCAGGCCCAATCAAATCAACTTTTCCAATCTCAAACCACCCAATTGGTGATCTACATCTCCTTCCATATAAATCTTCATAGTGAGCCATTTGCATGCTTACATGATAACTATTTTATATGCAAATTCAATCAATGGTAGGTGATCATCCTAATTTCTAATGAAATCAAGAACACAGGCTCACAACATATCCTCTAATGTCTGAATAGTACATTTTGCCTAACCATCTGTCTATGGATGAAAGGTTGTACTCAAATTCACCTTCGTACTAAAACCTTTCTGGAAAGATGTCCAAATTAAGAGGTGAATTAAGTTCCTCTATCTGAGATGATGGACAAAGAAACCCCATGCAACATCACAATCTCTTGGATATACAACCTAGTAGACTCCTCAACAATGTTGGTTGTCTTAACTGCTAAGAAGTGAGCCAACTTGGTCATCCTACCCACAATCATCCAAATCGAATCATATTGCTTTTGAGACCTCGATAGACTAGTAATGAAGTCCATATTGATCATCTCCCACTTTCATTCAGGTATCTCAAAGTTTTGAGCCAATCCACATGGTCTTTGATGCTCAACTTTAACTTGTTGGCAATTCGGGCACTTGGAAACAAACTCAGCAATATTTCTCTTAATTTAATTCCACTAATAGACTTCTCTCAAGTCGTGGTACATCTTGATGGAGCCAGGATAGATAGAATATCTAGAGTTATGGGCTTCGGTTATAATTCTATCTCGGATACCATCCACATCTAGGATGCATAGTCTAGTCTGGTATCTCAACATTCCATCTCCCCCTTTGTAGAAGACCATCACTTTTTTTTATAGACGGCCTCCTTCAAATGGACTATAATGGAATCTCGATCTTGCTTGTCTTACCACCAAAGATGAAATAGATTCATTCTAAACATTAACTCATCCCTCATCATTCTCCCCAAGTTAAACTCCCAGTCGAGCCAATCAATGCACTTCTTTAGCTAACTTTTTCTTTCCTTCATCAACATGGGTTGTGCTACTCATTAACAACATGCTAAGAGCATCAACAACAATGTTAGCTTCACCTGGATGGTAAAGAATGCTCATGTCATAATCCTTGAGAAACTCCAGCTATCTCCTCTGTCATAGATTGAGCTCTTTCTAACTGAAGACATACTGCAAGCTCTTGTGGTCAGTGAATACATCCATGTGCACTCCCTACAAGTAGTAGAACTAGATTTTAAGTGCAAACACCACCACTGCCAACTCAAGATCATGGGTCGGATAGTAACTCTCATGAATTTTAAGTTGTCTGGAAGCATAGGTTATTACTTTCCCTCTCTACATCAGCACACATCCCAATCCAACTCTTGAAGCATCACAATAGATTACAAAGTCTTCCATCCCCTCAGGCAAGGTTAAAACTGGTGCAATAGTCTAGAAAACTTTTCTCACATTCGTCGGACTACTGAAACTTGACCTTTTCCTGAGTCAACTTAGTCAATGGTGTAGATAGCGAAGAAAATTTCTCAATAAATCTGCAGGTTAATAGCCTTCCAACCCCAAGAAACTTCTTATGTCAGTCGGGGAGGTCGGTGTGAGCTAGTTCTTAATTGCTTCAATCTTTTGGGCATCCACTTGAATACCATCACCGGAGATGACCTGGCCTAGGAATGCCACTGGCTTAAGCTAGAGTTTTCATTTCAAGAACTTTGCATACAATTCCTAGTCGTTAAATGTTTGGAGGATAATTCTGAGGTGATTTTCATGCTCCTCCTCATCTCTTGAATACACCAAAATGTCATCGATAAACACAATCACAAACATATCAAGGTACTATCTGAACACCCTATTTATCAAATTCGTGAAAGCTACAGGGGCATTCATCAACCCAAAGGACATGACCAAGAACTCAAAATGGCCATATCTAGTCCTAAAGGATGTCTTTGGAATAATACATTCCCGCACTTTTAACTGATGGTAACTAGATCTAAGGTCTATCTTTGAGAAACAAGAGGCACCCTAAAGTTGGTCAAACAAATCATCTATCCTTGAGAGAGGATACTTATTCTTTATGGTGACCTTGTTCAGTTGTCTGTGGTCAACACACATTCTGAGAGACCCATCTTTCTTTTGCATGAACGGGACAGGGGCACCCCAAGAAGAAACACTCGACCATATGAAGCCCTTCTCTAACAAATCTTTCAATTGTTCTTTCAACTCTTTCAATTTAGCAGGGGTTATCCTATAAGGTAGAATTGAGATAGGTTGGGTATTAGAGTGAACATCAATCCCAAAGTCAATCTCCCTATCAGGAGGGACTCCAGGAAAATCCTCAGAAACACTTTAGGAAACTCATTTACGATCGGGACAGACTCAAGGGTAGAAGACTCAAAATTGTCAGATTTCACTCGCACGAGGTGATAGATACACCTTAGCAATCATCTTACTGGCTCTAAGATATGAGATAAAATTTCCTTTAGGTGCTATGGAATCACCCTTCCATTCTAGAACTGGTTCATTCGGGAATTGGAACTTAATGGTTTGGACTCTACAATAAATGGAGGCATAACAGGTGTGAAACCAATCAATGCCAAGGATCAATCAAGATTAGCCATCTTTAACTCAACCAAATCAATAATAGTATCCCTATGATAAATGGATACTACACAAGTTCTATAGACTCTCAGCTCGAATAGACTCACCCAATAGAGTAGAAATATCAAAGGGTTCAAGAAAACTCTCAAGGGTTCTATCAAATCTATCAGCCACATAAGGAGTTACAATAGATAGGGTAGCACCAGGATCTATCAAAATATAACAATCAATAGAAAATACTTGAATCATACGTATCACAACATTTGGGGAGTTCTCTTGATCATGCCGATTACCCATGGCATACAAATGGTTTATGGCTCCACTAGCACCTGACGTAGTACCTCTCTGATTTCCTTTAGCTAGTGGAGCTGGTGCAGAAAATTGAGCTCGATCAACCCACATTGGACACTCTCTCTGATAGTGACCTGCTTGGCCACACATATAGTATACATTACTCCCCTCACGGCATTTACCCATGTGTAATTTTCCACATATACCACATAATGGTTTACGTCGTGAACCTTAAGACATACTAGTTTGTGACTGCGATCCATGGGATCCAACATTCTGGGACCTCTGATTATTTCTAACTCTAGGCACAAGTGTACTAGCAGATGATGGTGCTGGAAATCGATTACCATTGCCTTTCTTTCTAACCTCATGGCTGGATGTTTTAGCTTTCTTGCTTTTGAACTCCTTTCTATCATGCTGCCTCTCCTTATCAGCTTTTTGTCCAAAGGTCATCAGTCTCTCTATGTCCATATCACTCACAAGCATTGCTCCCCTCCTATCTCTTTTTGGCCCTCTATTCAGCCTATCCCTATACATTCCCATTCTCCCCCTCATATCCGCGACCATGTCCGAAGCATATCGAGATAGTTGTGTAAACTTCAGCCAGTACTTTTGCGCAATCATAGAGCCCTGCTTCAAGTTGAAGAACTCTCTTACCTTAGCCTCTCTTTGTTCTCTTGGGAAGAAGCGCCCCAAGAAAGCTTCCTCAAACATAGCCTAAGTCAACACGAGGGCATCTTTTCCTCTACCTTTCTTCTATTAGTTGAACCAAAGTCTGGCCACATCCTTGAGATGGTAGGCAGACAATTCAACTCTGTCAGTATTTGCCATATGCATCACTTGGAACACTTTCTGAAGCTCTTCCACATAGTTCTCAGGATCCTCAGTAGATGCAGACCCCGTGAACTCAAACGAATTCATCCTCAAGAATTCCTAGAATATTGATGTGACATATACATCCTGTCTGCCCATTCGTTGTCTCGCAGCAGGTGTTGTGACAACCTGGGCTAAAGTTTGAATAGTCTGGCGTAGCTCAGCATTAGAGACCTCATCTTGCAGGGGCTGCGTAACAGGGACAACTGGTTCCACGGGCTCCTCATGTCCTTAAGCCTCAGGTGGGTTAACATTCCGTTTGGCGGTACGTCCTCTACCTCTGACGACTCTTCTAGGAGGCATACTCATAACTATCCAATATGCAAAGCACGGATTAGAAGAGAACTTTCATAGAGTATGTCAAACAAATCAAGGGAGGCATGGTCACGATTCTGTAACGTACAAAGCATGAATTAGAATAGAACTTTCATAGAGTATAACTCTATAGCACGATTTAGAACATGAAAGAAGTGAAACAATTTCTAAATGTCCAATAGCCTATAAATTATGGATGTGGAGATCTTCAAACCAATAATAAGGACTCTACTAGACAGAGTTTCATAGACTCCCTAGGACACTTGAACTCGTACTCTGATACCAAGTTTGTCATGCCCCGGGAGGGTACTCAATACGTGGCCGGCACCTAGAGACTTTTGCTAGTCCCCAAGCAAACCACTTGTCCTTGTCACAATCATTCAGTCAACAAACTTTACTAATCAGGTGAAGTCATAAGGAAGTAAATGGACACATCTATCTTATCTCAAAATAATATAATAAATAAGAGGCTAGTAGAAAAAACTAGTTCAACAAGTCTTAACAATCAACATGCGACTCTAGTTATGAAGTCTCTATCACTATCATATCAATTGGTGCCAATGACAGATCCATGGCTATCTCAAATCAAAAATAAGCTATCAAGTCCAACTCTAAAACAAGATGAAATAAAAGTAATAAATCCTCCAAAGTAGGGAAGGCTCACCAATCAGCGAAATATCCTAGATCTTCAATGATGTACCTGTTGATGATCTCTAATCCCTTTATCTACATCATAAAATGATGCAGCACCGAGTAAGGTTAGTATGTGGAATGTATGATATGTAAAATAGTTGAATAAAATTGAAACATATAGAATAATATGAAAATTAATCAACTCAAGGATAATAACAAATCAATATGTCAAATGTCTATTTAAAGCAAGAATAAAGAGTAGACAAGTGACATATCAACCAATCAAACCTTATCAATCAAATCATGACTCATCTTAAAGGAATTCAACTCAACTCATCTCATCTCATCACGACTAAGAGTACTCGAGATAGGAACTTTCTGAGAATTTCTCTTATCCGACAAAAATTACTTATGAGCCAGTAATTGTACAACAAGCCATCGTTATTGCCAAAACCATTTCATAATTGCCAGGTAAGGAATGAATCGAATCCACTAGGGACCACCAGCAAATCAGACAAGTCCTCTATTATTTCAGGGATTCTATCAAGAGGGAACCATAATGTAATGTGATGGTCCTAATCCTTACCTACGCTTGGCTACGTAGTTTGATGAGTGTGAGTTGGATTAACCCTTACTCTTTTGGTGCTCGATACTCCTCCCAAGACTCAATACTCATAAGACAATCAACCCAATCAAATCTTCTCAATAAAATCATCTCAAATCAACCTCATGGAGGCACTCATCCTTCAACCAATCTCATAGAGACTCTCATGGTCTTATCAATCAACATCTCAATCAATAGCTCAAGGCTTATATTAATCATTAGAGAACAATTGAATGGATAAATTATTAGAGTTCATTTATGGAGACTCAAGGGATTATCAAGTTCTAATCAATTCATCGTCATTCTCACATCACAAGCACAATCGACATTCTCAAGTCAAGGCTCTAGACTCAATTCCTATCTTCATTTATGCATGGTTTCAAAAATAATCATGTAGGGTTATACAATATCTCATCAAACGTATTCAATTTAAGAAAAATAAGTTTATGATGATCATCAACATAAGAAAATACATGTAATGAATACAATTTTCAAGAAAACCCATCAAAAATCATGTATATAGACTCATGAACTTTCAACTCTCCTAAGACCATCTATGGGGCACATGAGAGGACAATCTCATACTTTTAGTTTAGCCTTACATACATGAGATGAAGCTATCGATAATCAACTTCAAGAATTGCCTTTGAATTCTTCAATCTATGCTTCTCTCTTCTCTTCTCTCAAGCCCTAGTCTTTCAAGTAATTAGAAAAGGGCTTAGAATGGGTGGTTTTGACCCTTTTTACACTTAAAACAATCTATTTTGATCGTGTTTTGAGTTTAGAAGGGGTTGAGAATTGTCCAAAATGCCCCTCACAAATTTTTAGAGAACTTTTCACTACGAGAAAGCGAGTCTGCGTTCGTGTACAAGTGTATTTTTTCTGAAAATTTTCTGAATGAGTTTTTCAATCTCCGTCGAATTTTTTTAGAAATAAATAAGTGCAGGACGCGTCTCTGTAGCACATCATCACTAGTTTCATTTTCAGACTAAAAAATTATCTTTTGATCTAGTTGCTCTCAAAATCGACCGTGATCATTTTCTCACTCAATTTTTCATGCCGATCGCAAATTCCCTCTCAAATTTGCAAACGAAGCATAAGAAGATGCATTATGCGCACATCTCTACTCTAGGGGTATTTGGGTAATTTTATTGGATGTTACATTCCCTTTCTTTTT
This sequence comes from Solanum virginianum, assembly GCA_000787875.1. Taxonomy (NCBI): domain Eukaryota; kingdom Viridiplantae; phylum Streptophyta; class Magnoliopsida; order Solanales; family Solanaceae; genus Solanum; species Solanum virginianum. The sequence goes on along the minus strand of DF360810.1, from coordinate 29,047 downwards.
TATAATATTGTCCATAAACACTCGTAGATCTGCCCGTGGCAGTAACTTTCATTATACCATTACACTATTTTTGAACAAAGGTAATGTTCGAATTTTAACTAAGGGGGTTCAAAATATGAAAAAGAAAATGCACGAATATAGCGAAATATACTATATATGAATAAAACATTTAATCATATATAAATAGCATATTTTTCTAACCCTCTAGCTAGCTCCAAGGTGGCTTCGCCTATGCTTTTAGATGTTCATAATCTAATCATGGAAAATAAATTAACCCCTTGTAAAGAAATAGAGCATGAGAAAACTTTGTTAGAGACTCAATGTCGAGTCATATTCATTTCTTAGGCCATTTTGTCCATCAAATAATAGGAGTTATTGAATAATGGAAGGGTAAATACTTATCATCATAGAGTGGTGTACCGCAAATATCAATATAGCTTATCTTAGTTAAGTGGCTCAATAATTAATTGACCATGACTAACTGGTAATCATAGTGAATGTTCATATAAATGTCATGCATCTATCAATTCGTATAAAAACCTGGTGCATATAATCTTTTACCCACATTGTTCTCTTTGAAGATTTTACCTACTTAATTAACCCTTATGAAATGGGCAGAAATTTATGTCAATAATGGTGATGATATATTTAACTCAAATGAAATGAACTTGGCCCCAGAATTTCAAATTAAAGGCAATTATCAGAATCCAAAGTCCACATTGATTTTCTTACATCTTATGTAAAGGGCAAACAAATAAGAGAGGATAATTTTAAAAAAAAAAAAGAAAGAAATATTATAGACAACCTACAAAATTTGAAATGCATTGATAAATCAATGATAATTATGAATACTGAAACATATGTGTTCAACATGAGGCTTTGAGTCTATGTTACTAAGTATAGCCTACACTACCACTGATTGCTCTCTCTGCCAAAATAAAATATGGTGAAAGATATGTAAATGTTTCCCTTTATTAATAATATAATTATCCTAATCACTTGGAAATCATCTACAAAATGAAGATCTACAGGAAGGTGGGATGCTCCGCGTCATCAAAACTCTTGAAAACCCACTTCACAATCCTTGGTCTGTCTTTAATATCTCGTTTGAGAGTGACAGCAACAGAGAGCACAATTCGAATGGTTGTCCAAATTGTAGATTGAAATTATGAATGCAACCGGGTAATACATTTGCAAAATTCAAATGGCATACATCTAAGTAGTGGCTAGTCATATTACAATGCAAAATCCAAATAATATGTGTATATATATCAAGTTGTAACAACTCCTATTATGTTAAAATTGTTCCACATTTTAATGAAGAATGGTTTCATACCTATACACAAATGCAAAAACATGTAACTTTGACTCCTTTCATATGATGGGAGTTTTATGTACCTTCAGCTACTTGTTAAACACAATCTATATCTTTTTTTCTCAAGTTTAACAAAATTGTTGAAAGTAATAGTTAGACTTATAAATGAACCAAGTTAAATTTGTACACAATACCTGAGGTAAAGATTATCATTAAAATCACCACTTACAGTTATAAAGTCATCCTTCTTACCATTTGTTTTTTAAAAAAAAAAACAAAAAATAGGAAGAGAATGGCCAAAACGGTATCATCTATTCAAATTCCAACGTATCCAAGTAAATAACAAAATTTAGTATCTAAGGATATTCCCCATCAATGTAAGCAGATTGCAACGAATGGAAGAACAATCGCTAGTAGTTGGTATTAATTTTAGAGAAAAGACATAACCCCCTCCTCCCTCAAACTTGGCAGTGAAACTTACTTTAGCACTTTAACTATACAGACATTTAAAAATTCCCTTTAACAACATTCAAATTAATTAAATATTCTGAGATCATACCACCACTCTCACCTACCACATCAATGTCATATGATTAATTTTATTTATTCTTTTATTTATTCATCATTTTTACTGAAATACTTTTTAAAATTAATTTATACTAATTAACTATTAAAATTTGCTTTCTAAACTCAAAATTTAAAATGTGGGTCCATTTTGATTTCTCCCACCCCGCCCCCTTCTTTCTTCTTTCTTCTTCCTTTTCTTCACCATTTTTAGCCTTCTCCTCCTTTTCCTCCACCTTACCCTTGCCTCCACTTCTTTTTCTTTTTTTTTTTCACCATTGTCACCCTTCACTGCTCATTTTTTCTCTTTTCACCATTCAATTAAAAAAATTTAGAAAAGGTGGAAGAATAAACTTTTTTCGAAAGTCATTTTTTTTTCCTTTACAACTTATATGAAACATGAATGTTATACAAGAAAGTTGATAGACCCACATTTTTGAATAAAAAATATTAAAAGATTTAAATAGGTCATTCAAAATTCAAGAAAGGTTAAACTTCTGACATTGGTGTTGATTTTGGTGATTACTAAAAGAATAATGGATTGAAAATGGTGTATAGAGGTGGGGATAAAAATGGAGGTCAAGAAGGGTATCAACGGAGAGAGATAGAGGAATTGAGGAAGAAAAGAAAATAAAGAGAACAAAAATTAAAAGATTTTTTTAAAAAGGGGACCCACATTTTTAAAAATAAATCTTTTAGATAATTTTTAAAAAGGTTTTTTATCAAGAAAAAAGTTATTTAAAATCTTAACTAGATATTGACTAATAAAAAAAATGTCACGTGTCTGATTTCTATAAATTCAGACTTTTTTTTATCCTTCCACGCACTTTCAGGAGTATATTCATTCTCTCTGCCACGTCAACTCTTAGGGGGTGATTAAATCATTTGAAAATTGTTAAGGGGGTATATGAACGCCCGTGCAGTTTAGGCGTTAAAGTAAGTTTTCTTGTCAAGTTTGAGGGGGGGGGGGTTATTTCTTTTCTCTAGTAAAAAAGTAAAAAGAGCATAATAGGGTTGACATGCATTTCGTATGCAAAGGACATTGGCATAACTCATAATAGCAGGGTGAGATGAACCTCAATTTTCTGAAAGTGGCTTTGAAGACATCATTTTTAGGCCGTACTGCAATCTAAAGATGAAAAGGAAGAGACGAAGGGAAAACAAAAGGCTTTAATTAATTAAACGCGACGTTGTTTTGTTTTTTCTTCTGGTCAAAGCACCGTTGGTTGGTAAGGAAAAAGGAATGTGGCAAAAAAATTGAGCAAGAAAAAGGATGAATAGTGAAACAACTTCAAAGAGAAGGAGTAAGGGTGTTTATAAGGAGTCAATAAAAAGTGGATATTGAAGGCGTGAGGGCGTTCAAAAAGAATGATAAAATAGATGATGAAGCGAAAGAGGGGAAGACGCCATCTTTGGCTATTTGAACAAATCCAAAGAGAGGGCATGAGAATGAAGATGAGAAAGACATCGTTTAGAGAGGGCGACAAGTAACTAACTAAACCTATTATGAAGCGGTGTATTTTGATGAGCGAAGAGTCCAATTAATTTTGTGAATGTTAAATAAAAAATTTTTAAAAAATAGGGTAAATTTTTTTTTAAAAAAATCATAATCAATGATGATTGCCACGTATGCGGGGCTAAAATCCTCATACATATATACACAAGACTGCCACATAAGCGAGCCTAAAATCCTCGTATATATATATATATATATATATACAAGATTTTTTTGGGGGGTGGGGAGGAGTTATTTTTATTGGCATATACATTTAATACACACAATACAAATAGAAAGAGTAGCTATGAATTGTATATATTTAAACTATAGTCAAAGAGGCATACTAATACTACATATATAATGTTAGATTGGTTTGATCTCCAATTGATTTTTTAAAGTTAAAACTAAACCAACTCAAGTATATCAAATCAAGTCAAACCAAATCACTAATCAATTTTTTTCTGAATTGATTCAAATTGTGATTTGATATAGTTTTTAGTTCAATTTTGTTCACCCCTGTCGCGACTCCGCATGTCCTGATGCTTTTCATGCTAACACGATTCAATCTCATAACAATATGGGAGGTTCTCAAGGAGTACACTAGGACATTTAGGTCGAATATGAGATAAAGTTCTATTGAAAAAACATCTTCTTCTTCTTGTTTTTGTCTTTGTAGCTTTAATATTATTACTCGCTCTGTTCCATTTTAAGTAGCAACCTTTTCTTTTTAGTCTGTCCCAAAAAAAAGTCACCTTACTCTAGTTGGAAACAATTTAACTTTAAAATTCATCTCTTACCCTTAATGAAATGATTATCCGCTATACAAATATCTAAAAATGATTCTAGACAACAAATTTTCAGAAGTATTCCATTTTTTTTAATAAGCCAAATGATGTCACATAAAACAGAAGGAGTATTATTTTTCGCATGATTAATTGTTTTTGGTTTATCGTTTAAATATTATGGATAGTTGACTTTAGTGGTGGCAAATGGGTGGGTTGGGTCAAACTTGGGTGGGTTGAAAATGGTTTAACATAAAATGAGTTATAATTCAACCCGTCCATATTTTATATAGGTAAAAAATAGGTTGGGTAACAAATGGTTGGGTAAAATATTAGTTTACCCATATTTTCATGAGTCAATAGTACTTTGCTTTAAAATTCAATATGGATAAAATATTTTAGTTCATTTTTGGATGAAAAATTGAAAATATTAATTTAATTTTATTGTATCATAATTCATATTATTTTTTTCTTCATTTTCATCATATATAATGTAATGTAGTTTTCTTTTTTAACATCACATAACTAAAGTAGGCGTATATTGTTTCGTATATATACATATTTCAATATTTTTTTCTCACGTCTTATACTTAAAGCGAGTATATATTCATATACTTTATTCTTTCCTTTTTAATTGTCATGTTGCGTCTTTCAAAAATCAATTTGACTAATTTTTAAAGATAAATTAGATTATATTAATTCGACATTTTCAAATATTTTTTTAACAGTATAATTGATTTACATTTTTATGGGTTAAAAGAGCATCGTAATGACAAATTTAAGGAAAGAGAGTACGGTGGGATTAAAAAATAACTTTTAATTTTTTAAAAAAATAAATAAATCTTTTTTAAATATAAAATTTTAAATTATTATTTTTTTAATCCGAAATT